>VWZO01018873.1:839262-1013551 GCA_013396975.1 Bucco capensis | reverse complement strand
AAGGGGGGGGGGGGGGGAAGCATCACTACATTCATTAGCATTTCATTCAGAATTATTTCCATCTTGTACTGGAGCTGAACCACATGGTGAGTGGCTCTTAAAATTTCATTGATGGCATGAAGAGGTGTAAGGTTCAAAATGGAAATAGGACTGCTTGGAGTAGATGTGTGGCAAGGGAGGAAAACTTAATTTTGATTGATTAACCTGATCTTCAGCAAAATTCAGGCTTTTATTAAAAAGGAACTAACACCAAAATGTGTGATGTTCCTATACATATAAATAAAGGCAACATTATCTCTGTTCCAGCTCATCTTTAAAATTACCAAAGCAAAGCAGTGCAGAAAAGGAGAGTATTTTTGCTGATTGTACTTTCTATGTTCTCTCATTAAAGGTCTTTTTCTTGTGAGTGTCAATTTACCATGTTTTATTCAAAGACCTCCTGTCTGCACAATTTTAGAGGAACTTTCTCAATGTTCTTTTGATAACTTTTGCTTATCAGCCTAAGGCTTATTGGCCATAACTGCATTGTGAGATGAGTAAATTGGTTGTTAGTGCATTTGCAAACAGTTCAGCCCGATTACATTGATCTAAGCACCAATTTTACAACTTTGTGTGCCATTACAGAAACTGAGCAACCAAGCAGAGAGGCACCCTGCACATACCTCTATCTTAGCACAGTGATTTACTGCCTCTATCTGCTGCCTTTTACAGCTGTGTGCTAGGTAATGTCTGTGCCTTGCTTGTTTAGCTTGTTTCAGTCTTGTGATGCTACATCCTTAGTGTGGAATCTGAATCTGACTTTGCCACCAGACTGAAAAAAGACTGTAGCTTTTCTAAAGTTATTTTTCAATCTTCCCTGCAGTTACCTTCTGCTTAGAAAAACAAACTGGTAGGGAATATAGTAGGTGGACCTTGATGCTTTCCTTTTGACCTATTTCTTTTTTTGACTAGTCTATGTTCTTCAGCTGTTCTCCAAGGCTTCTCTTGTGTTTTGTTTTGACTTGGTCTGATGGCTGAAAGCTTTAGGGTAAATTATTATTTTTGACAGCTATGATAGTGATATTCCACCCTCCCAAAGTATACTCTGACCTGCAGGTATCAGAATGCACAAAGATATGTCTAAAATGTCACAAAAGAATGCAAATCACATATAGTTACAAATCAGTTCAGATAAACAATGTCAGTAGAGTACAGTATCTCAAGAAGAAATGACAAGCACCACTGATTAGAGTATTTAGAGTGAAAAAGGGTTTTGGAGTTAGGTTCAATACATAATTTTTGATTATGGAGTCAGTGCATTGAATATATAAAGTAACAACTTTCCATTTTGCTGTAAGCTACCAAGTTGCATATATTGATGGATTCAAGTAATAAATCAACAAAATATTGGCTATTGGGATGGAAAGGTGTGAAGTGAATGAGGAAGGTGGGAGGACAGCTACAAGAGTTAAGCATCTAAACAAGAGTACTCTGAAAAGCATCTGGCTACAGTGGATCCAGTGGAGGCTGAACAGTTGATTCTTTTTTCCTTCAGAACAAAAGGAAGAAGGGGCCATGTGGCATCTTGGTTGATACCAGCTTACACTACTTGGTGTGAGAGACAATGGTTTCAGAGCTCCCTCATGAGATCCTTTTTTTTCTCACTGGTCCATATGGCAGCAGTATGAAAATGTTATCTTTAACCTTGGCTGAAGGGTCACATGTTATTTTTCTTTCAGGTGGAACTTGCAGAAATTTGCACAAAGAGTGAACGTTATATTGGCACAGAAGGTGGAGGAATGGACCAGTCAATCTCTTTCCTGGCAGAAGAAGGAACTGTATGTGGATCTTTGTAATCTAAACTAACAATGTAATATCAATTTATCTGAACAAAAAAATAACATCCTATGTATCCAGCAGAAAGACACGAAACTGGAATACCTTTGTAGGCAGTATAGGCACCACTGGTATGCAAATGAAACAGGAATTTATAAACTTGTGTACAACCCAGTATGACAAATTTGAAAGAATAAGATGATGAAAATGAGAAACAACAAGAAAGAGGAAAGAAAAGAGGTACCTCTAGAAGAACACCAGGTTAAATCCTATTTGGCTAATTAATCACTGAGCTTCGAATGTTTCCCATATAATGAAATTTGAATGGGTGGTATGTCTTGTATTCAGCGCAAATGGGATAATTATTACAAAAAAAGCTTTCTTGAAACTTCTTATAACCAAACATTTCTAGGAAGTTTTGCCAGGTCTAGTTACAAAGACAATGGAGATCTTTTTTTCCCAGTTTTGCTAATTCCAAACAATTCTGTGGCTGGATTCTGATGTAGACAGCATTTATCCATCTTAAACATAGCAACTAGGTGGACTAGGACCTGCCAAGTTATGCATGAGTGCTTGCAGTGGAATTTACTGTGGATTTCACCCACTGTCCAAGAACATGCACAGGACTGCAACTGTTCACATCTAAACCTGTTAAAATACTTTTATTGAAATCAATGTAACATTTCAAGCCAACCTTTACTTTCCTTACAACTGTGATAACATACCTCTACAGCTTTTGATCCTCAATGCTATATCTTGGATAAGCTTATACAAAAAATAAGCTAGCTGCTAGAATTACACCAAGCATTTAATTCCATCATGAGCAATGTGTATTTTCAATTTTATATCAACCTGTACCTACTCTACACCTTTCTTTCACAGCTATATGGATGCTGAAGAAAGCTGCATGTTTTTCCTGGCATACACACACACGATCATATAAGTGGAGGATTTTCTGATATTTAGAGGTGGTGATCAAAAAGGCAAAGAAAGTGTTAACAGAATAGAATAGAAAAGAAATTTTGAACAAACCAGAAAATATCCTTCTTTCAGTATACCTGCAGCTGAATGCAGTTCTGGCCTCCCAGCTCAGGAAAAAAAAAAAAAACAACAATAAAACCAACTAGAATGTGTAATACTTGAATACTTGTCAGCTTGGAAAACATGTATCTTTGAGGGTGATATTTTGAAGCTCTGTAAAACCCCTGAATGAGTAAAAGAAGGTAAATTGAGAATTCAGTGTTTTCTATAACCCTAGAACTAATAGAAACACAATGACATTAGCAAGCAGCTTGTTAAAAACAAACAAGGAAGTTTGTTTGTTCTTTTTCCAAAACATTCCTTGTTAAATGGAGAAATACTGTACATTAGGGAAGGCAAGAGTTTAAAAAGGGTTCAAAAAGACCTTCTTGGATACACTGATAGAGTATTAGCCTATTTGTTGCTTTTCAACATAATAGACTGATGTTTCTTCTAATGAAAGGATAACTACTGGAGTCTTTGCTTATGGGAAGCTGGAAAAATACATCTGAAAAAAAGATTACTTTGTATATGTCCTATTTTTATATTCTCCCTAAATATCCATTTATGGCTACTGTCAGAAACAGGAGAGTGGATCTGCTTAGTAGTACATTCTGATCTAATGTAACAGTTCTTAAAGGGTATATTTAAATGTAAGCAAATTTGTCTGTCCTGATAGTAATTTTGTGACATGGTCCAGAATCTCAATGGCAGGGAGTAACACACATGCTGTACATAATGTACAAGCAGATTTGTCATTGTTTATTTAGCACTCTAGCTGCTCAAGCAACTCTCTGGGGCTAAACAATGCCAAAACCAGTAAGATGTCCCTGCTTGCAGAGTTTCAGTCTATTCTAAGCCGCCAAAGCAGGGCACATGATTTACAACTTATCCCAATGAAAAACCAGATGTGAATTTAATCTCTTGATTACATTACATCCTGAATTATTTAATTAATGGATGCCTAGCTTATTCCATGAAAAGGTCACAAATGTTGGGAACATCTTAGGCAGCCTGTGTAAGGCATCTGTGAGGCAAGGCTGTCTCTTATGTCAGAAGGAAGGAGACAGTAACTACATTTTTATATATAATTTTATTTCATTTCTCTATTTGATTGTTGGACTGTAACATGATCACTGTCTCCAGTCAGTCCTAAAATTGTGATACTATTCTGCATCTCAGTGAACTAACCTTGATTTAGTGGAAAATCTGACAACTGAGAGGGAGGTGGACACTGGTGAAGGGGAAGGGAATGTGAAGCCCCTTGTTTCTAGTGGAACGCACATAAGCTTCAGGCAGGCCTGGTACTTTTTCTGTAGATCAAAGGAAAAGTGTTGTCTTAAACAGGCAAGAAAAATAGGTTGGGTGGGGTTCTGTGAAATGCTGGAAAAACTCAGACTTAATGGAAACGTTTTAAAATCCAGCTACAAGGTAAAGGTTTGAAATGTACGTGTAACTTGGCTAATGAGGTTAAATCTCTTTTCTCACTGTTTCTTGTCAGTTTTCTTTCCTTTACTGTCTCTGGATTTTCAAGGGAAAAAAACCATGCAAATTTGCATTTGATTTATAGAACTAAGAGCACTGGTAGGTAGTAGTAAATTAAAACTAACCATCATTTTTCTTTCAAATAGGCCAAGTTGATAGAGTTCAGTCCTCTGAGGGCAACTGATGTTAGACTTCCAAGTGGAGCAGCGTTTGTTATTGCTAACAGTTGTGTTGAAATGAATAAAGCAGCGACTTCTCATTACAATATTAGGGTAATGGAGTGTCGTCTGGCTACAAAGGTAACGTATGGCTTATGTCAAACTCTAATGAAACCTTCAGCTAAATATGGGCTTTTTTCCACTTCTGACCAAATATGTCTCTAACACCTGGTTAGGTGCTACTTTAAGCAGCATTTTTCTTTCCAGAACCAGACACCTCCATCTCTGCAGAAAAAGAGCTCTTGCTGAATTTAATGGAAGTGCAAGGACTGTGCCCTTATATAGAAGATTATGTGATTTAGTTCTATTCAATTTATTTTGTATTATATTTGAATGGAGAAAATAAGTTATTTTTCAGCAAAAAATACCCTCAGTTAGTAAGATCAACTGTTTCTAATTAAAGCTGAATAATGACAAATAATGGAAAGCAACCAGTGTGGTCACATGTTTATATTTATATATGGCAATAGATGTGTATTTTCTAGGATTTAGAGGACATCAAAGCTCCTAGTTGGAAGCCTGGAAGTAGTGCAAATGCTGAAAGGCAGCATGTATGTCAGTGTAAAGTTTAAAAATGGGCTTGAATCAAACCCCAGCATTTAGGCTGTGCTGAAAGTTTACAGCCTGCAGTTATCTCTAAAATGCATGGAATTTGAACATGAAAAATCCAAGTTTGACTTTAATGCTGGAATTTGTAGACTGTACATTTAGGAATATGTAGGTGTAGGGTTTGATTTGAATTTGTGATAGGAATACAGAAGATTTTTCTTTGACTAGATTAAGTGAAATTAAGCATGAAGATTCACTGCAATTGTACCCAGTGTAGTCTTCTGTGTGAAATAACAGAACTTCAGTCACAAAGTGTAAATGAAGGTTTTAAAAACTGGAGCATGGAACTCCTTGCAACAAAATATTTGGCCAAAATATGAGAAATACTCAAAAGTACTTTGAACATCTGTTGGTATCATAATTCTATGAAAAATTACCATCATTAATGCTAAAAAAAATAAAAAGAATTGAAGAGATGATCAGATACTGACAAAATGTCATATAACATGCTGTGTTGGTAATTTTTGAGAAGAGAAGCTGAACTTCAGATGACATTTAAAATGGGCTTTAGACTCAAGTGTAAAGAACATAGCTGCATTTTAGGTGCATATAATATACAGTAAAAATAATAGCACCAATGACCATAGTTAAAGCTGCTGTCACTGAAGTTAATAAAATGATTTTTGTGCCATTAAGAAAATCAAGATAAGCACCTGTCTGTGTGTTGATTCTGGCATAACTGTTAAACCTCTAATATGTGAGAAGGAGCTGCTTCTGAAATTTTTTCTGCATAAGAAAGAGCTTTCACAAATGATCTATTTTGAAAGACAAACTACAATGAGTGCATCAAGTTTTCAGACCTTCCATATACCAGCTTTTGATAACTGAATCACAGTTTTCTAAATTGCTTTAAATTATTGGTCCTCTGCAGGAAACTGAAAAGGTGGTAAGGAAAGATGATTCTTTTTCCTTTTTTTACCTTCATGTTAGCTATGATGCAATCTCTAAAAAGGTACCTTTAGCTCGATTTCAAGGAGCTTAACAACATACACCTGTCTATTTTTAAACATATGCTACCCAGATGGAAAGTTGCACACACTATAAAAGACTGTCTTTGCAGGCTATGGTGGGGTGGAGGAGGGCAGGTATGTAAGTAGAAGCAGGGAAGTCTTTTAAGCACCATTAACCTAATGGAACTATGAAATAACACACTGGGCCTTGCAGTAATGCTTTAAAAGAAAGTCTCACTGATAAGTGCCTTTGGATCTGCTTTAGGTCATTCTAGAATTTCATACTGTTTGCAGAAAGCTCCATGTAAGTAAAGATGCCAACACAACATATCCCTGCTGGCATTAGAGTAGAACATGTTGATGTCAGTCTGTCCTACAAGTGAGCTCTTGACCATCCCCAAAATATTATCTTCCTCAAGTTCCATTTCTTTGCCTTCTATTCTGGACAGTCAACCCTTTGCTTTGTTTTATTTTGTTTTCTTTTTTTGTTATAGCCTCTGAGTACTTTCCTGCCCTCTATTAAAATGTATGTTTAAAGACACTTAAGTTCTACAGAACACTCGCAATTCCAAAGGAAATTAACTTGTACTTTATACTTCAGAAAACTTGCAGAGTAGGAGCTGTGGGATGACTAGGAGCATTAGTGAATGCTGTGCTCTGTCCTGCTTCACCGTGTGTGGTTCGCTTCACTGGCAGCTATAGAGTAGTGCCAAGAAGTTCTGCAACTGGAATGTCATATAGTTACATGTGAAAAGATGCTCAGATGACATTATAGAAATGTAAAGTTTAGGAAAGTGATGTTGCTATATAAGGGCTAAGTATTCCTATACTTACTCCCAGTCAGACTTTTATTTATATTTGTCCCATCATGTACTAAGTATGTTTTCCTCTCAGTTACTTAGAGTTCTCCGCGGTGCCTATGTCGAACAATAAAGGGCAATAAAGCCTACACATACTATATCCTGGCAGTTACGAGCCAGCTGCATGATGTCCACGTCTCTAATCCATTTAGTCAGAGATCATCAAGAAAATATCCAACTGTCGGATCAGTATTGGGATTACTTTTGTACATTAAAGAGATGGGATTTTTACAATTTGAGCTGCTGCAGATAGGCAGACTGTCTTCAAAAACCCTTTCTGTTTGCCCATAACATTTTTCCCAGTGCTGTTGAATTGAAACTTTGCTATAAGCAGTACAGACCTTTCCAACAAAGCCCTGCCACTGGCCTGATGGGGACAGTTTCCATTTGGAACAGTTGATCTGTAAAACCCCAGCATAGTTATCTCTTTTAAAATAGAGCATCTCCTTTGAAATATAGGAATGGGAAATTTCTACAGGGGATTATTTATTTAAAAAGGAAGGAAAAAAGTTTTTATTGCTTTATAGAACATTATTTTTTGTAAATTCTTTGTCTGTTTAATTTCTGGTAATGAAGTAGGGGATGCTGAGGAAAAAAATTTTCATTCATTTAGCACCTTGAAGTGGATCTAAGATTGTCAGGAACATGCACCAACATAAGAGTTATTAAGTACTTAAGTAAAACAAATGAAGCAATATATGGTATTTTAACTTATTAATAAGTAAGCTAAAATACAGTTCCATAAAGACTGTGGATTTCTAGGTACACAGAGCCTTTGAAAAGCGGACTAGAAAGTGACTTGATCAGTCTTCTATAAGAAAATTTTCTCACCCTGATTCTGCATTAGCTACCAGACAGTGCTGCTTCTTTCTCTACTACTGAACTTACAAAACTGTTTTAGATGGAGACAGTCATATGATTAGGATTTTGTTTGTTCTGCTCTACTAAACCTCACATAAATTTTAGCAAGTCACTAGATGGCACCAAAAGTAGTTAATTTTTATATACTTGTAATAAGCAAAAGTAAGAGTCCCTGCAAAAGCACTTAGAGGAGAGCAGGGTGGTGAGACTCTAAACAAGATAGTTGGGCAGCAGATCTGCTTAAACTTAATTTTTTGCACAAAGAAAAGCAAATACTTTTCAGACATATATGTAAATCCCATGATTTTTTTTAACCCAGGAAGTTAAATGTCTTTGCTGAGTTGAGATATAAATGATTTCAAACCAGGCTTACTCAAACCCAGTGTTTGTTGAAAAGAATAAGAAAACATACTGGGCGAAATCTTGGTGCTGTTGATTAGAGGTTTTAATGGTGATTTGAATAGGAAAAGTATTTCATTCTTTAGTCTTTCTGCACTGATTTAAACTCTCTGCAAACATACAACCTGATCTGGCATATTTAGACTCTTTAATCTTGATTTATGTGGTACAGAAATTGAGGTATGTCAGGTACTTAAAAATACAGTGAAATGACATTGGTATGCAGCTGCTAATCTGTGTTTTACTCTCTAGTAATCTGTTGAAAGTAAAGGTGGAATGTTAGTAGAATCCCACAGAGACCACTTAATATTGTCCTTTAATTCATAACATTTTAAATATTGCACCTTATGAGGAAAGCTGTTCTACTCCACTATTTTCATTAGGCACATGAGAGCATCAACATGTACAGCAACCTTCCAGAGAAAAGCCTCTTTGATATTTTTGTCTAGGATTCTGGTGTGTTGAAGTAACTACTGTCAATTGCCAAAACATCACAGATCCACAAAGCATGATGTCATTACCTGGAGTGGGAAAACCAGATATGTCTGTAACTAATGAGCATCCTAGCAATCATGTAGGAAGGGAGCAGATCCTGACTAAAACATCGTAACCTTTCTGTAAGGCTCAAAACATCCTTTAAATTGGATGTCAAAAGAACATAGCAAGATTTACCTTAACTCTAGAGACTGAGAAAGCTTGTAATTCATTCTGCCACACAAATCTTAGGCCGACTTTCATGTTTTCAAGACTACTATGAGAACAGGGTTTAGTGACAACCTCAAACGCTCATCAGAAGACTTCAGGAGCATACTGGAAAAGTCAAAATTAATTTCAAATATTAGGACATATTCTAACAGTACAGAAACAGACTTCTTAGGGGCTTTTAATGTTACATTATCACAGCATTTGTATAAGCAGTTGTCTGCATGCGATCACAGGAGGTTAATAAGTGCTTGAAGTAAGAAAATCTATGGAAAGGGATAATCCACTGATTTGACATCACACAAATAATGCCAGTAGGGCTTTCATAGACGTCTGATTTGAGGGAAGAATATCTGCTGTTCATAGACCTTTTATAAATATATATAATTATATATCTGCTCTGTACTGATAGAAAATAGCTTCTAATAGGTCTCAATAGGTGAAAAGACTAAATGGGTCTTAAAGGTGCTCATGGACAATTAAATAGTTTTAAACAGGAAAGCACAATACTTTGTTTTATTTTTTGAATTTTAGCTTCTCTCAAATTCTAAAGGCTTGGACTGGAAAAAAATGTCAAGACTCCATGATGTGCAGACTAAGCTAGGAGTTAGCCTAGAGGAAATGCTGACCATTGTCGAGGAGGTATTACATCCTGAGCCTTACAGCACAGAGGAAATTTGTAAATGCCTGGGAATTAGCCTGGAGGAGCTCCGCTCTCAGATCCTTAGTCAAAACACGCAAGATGGTAAGTGTATATGAAATGGTGAGGTTTAGTGTACAATGCTTGTATTATATAGAAGGAGTTTATGCATCAATTAGTAGTGCAAAAAATCTTGGGTGGCAAGTGGGAGAATTAATGACAATTTTCATTCTAACTTTTAAATTACAATAGAGCAAAACTTCCATTTCGATCAAACTTTCTAAAATAGTAAAAGTAGTAGATCACTTTCTATTTTGGATTAGCCTGTGCTGTTTGAGAGTCATCTCTAAATAACCCAGGTTTTACTCTAGGGAAAAGTCTAAACTTTGCTTTTTAGGCAATAGTTCTAACATACCCAAACATTTTGGATGGTTACATAAAAATGAATCCTGTTTGCTCTCCCTTAAGTGGTGTTAAAGACTAGCATAGATGGAGCTTGTGTTTCTGGCTTTGAATTGATAAATACATGATCACTTCAGAAAACATGCACTGGGCAGCAAGTCTTCTAGGTCACTCCTAGAGAAACAAGTTGCTGCTACTATTTTTTTTTTTCTTTTATGAAAACATTGGTGGAGGTGAACAATTTGCTATTTAAAGTATTTCCCATGTATTATTGTTTATGATTTTACCATGCATTCTTGAGCATTAGTAAACATGAAACAGATCCTGGATAGCTATAATAGAGATGCTGATAATACAGAATAATAGAGTGTTTAAGAAATAATTCATTTGCATTCATAACAGGTTTCCAATTGAGATCAGAATCTTTAAGAACTTACTTCCTTGTTTCCATGCAGTAGCCTTAATACCTGTTTTGTAGCTGAATTACATTCTTGCCAGTCCTTTCCAAAACTTCTTTCAGGGACATATATATTTGATGTATATAAATCAGTATCATATCTATGTATCCTGATACTTACATTTAAATAATCTGTGTATCTTTAATGACTGTAAACTTTATCTATTGACCTATGACCAGGCCCTGAATCTATAAACTGTTTTGCACCCCAGTGGTATCAGAGAGTATGAAATTATTTTATTGTCTAATTACACTGCCACAGGGTATCAGGACAGAATATGATAGCTTAATCCAGCTCTTTATCTCTATAGAAAGAGTTAGGATAACTGTGCTGTGTGTACATGAGGAATACACTGAACCATGTACCTGCACCCCACAGCATTTTTCATAGGAAACTACAAGGTTGACAATCTCTTATACTGAATGAATTGTTTAAATAGGTTATTTTGATTTTTAAAAAAAAAACAAGATCAGGTTAAATAATTTAAGTGTAAAAACAACAGGAGAAACTCAAAGGAAATGTTATACTGTGGCTGTGAATAGCATTTGCTGAACAGAATCTCTTGAACTTGCATGACCATGTTTTCATTTGATAACACCAATTAAAATGGGCTATGCTGAAAGTCTCATTGCATGTACAATATAAAATTAAATAACAGATTTCTGTAAAACTATATACAAAGAAAAAACAACACAGACACAGAAAGGAGGAATCTAAATCCACTGTTTGTTTTTGTTACACACTAAACAAATTACATTTTCTGTTGGCTTTGGATAAACCAGAGGCTGTTTGACAAAAATATTTTTCTTATTTCCCCTCCACTTTCCCACTATATTTTAATGACAATGCCTGGCTTCTTCCTGTGAGAGAAAACATACCAACAAATAAGTAATTGTTGCAGAGAATTTCAGAACGTTGTTGAACTTCTTTGTTCAACACGAAGACAGAACCGTAACGGTTAGGGTATCTTTCTTCCTTTGTACACATTTTGTCAACTTTTCTGCTAAAGTATTATAGTGTTAAAAGTGAGAATTAATACTTAGATAATTTACTGGATTCTGAGTTTTCTCTATAGCTGAATAGAAACTGTTAGTAGTTCAAAATTTTTGCATTATTCGAAGCCCAGCGATAGTTACAAATAATGTTTTGGACTGGCTTTGTAGCTCATCTTTAAGGATCTGAAAGGGCTATGTAAATATTATTTTAGCCTTAAGTCTAGCTTCCCCTCCTCTGGTGGTACTGTATACTTATATAAAGCTTAATAAATGTATAAGGCTGACCAGATAAAAACTCCACATCCCAAAGAAAAACGGTATGGGCAGGCCAGGGCTTCCACTGTGTGGAAGCACACAGTAACTTTGCACCTTTTCCATAGGCAGCTACTCAAGGATTTCTGCAGTTCTCTACTGTACACCCACTTGTTCCCCAGGTTTGGAGAAGTACAGATGCTGCATAAAATTCTTGCAGTTGTTTCTTAGCCAAATCAAAATCCTGAGCTTAAATCTCCCTTGCAAATGTTTACACATGGATTGCACTTGTGGCTTCTGAACATGTCTAGAAAAATAATATTTATTACTTTCTAAGGTGCATTGTGCCATAGTTTTGCCTTGGACTTGTCTACTTCACAGAACATTTAGTGTGTGGTGACTGTGGGACATTAAGTATTTATAAGCTTCACCACAAAAGGATATTTTCCTGTAAAATTGTGTATTCCTTTAACCATTTTCCCCCCCTTCTTAAATGAGGTATTTTTAAACCTATTTTCCTTTTTTGTTTAAAACTATAATCTAATTTTGACATTTAAACCTGGGAATGAAATTGCTATGGCATGAGCAGGCATCCTTTTGCTGGTTGGATTTGGCTGTTTAACTGCCCTCCAATTTGTCCCCTGGAAAGAGAATTCTAAATATGTGTGCTGTAGCTTCAATGAGTGGTGCTTGAAGAGCCTTTCATTCCCAGTGCCAAGTAATTTGAATGAATGGTGATCTCAGAGCGAGAACAGTTTCAACTTTATTTGCACAGTGAGGCATACATGCAAGTGGACTCTCAGATGTCCTGTCAGGCTGCTCTGGGATACATAAAGCTTTGTCATATGCATTAGTAGAGCGCCCTTGTCTTACACTAACAGAAGTAACCTTCAAACTAAACCTAAGAGCGCTTCTGAGCTTGAAGATCCAGGTGTCTACTCCAGCCTCAGCCTGACCCACGTCATGGAGAAATTTGGCAATGTACTATGCCGTTACACAAAAACATGGTTTACTTGAGATGAGCCCCAAAGAGGTGGTTATTCCAGGGAGATGCCATACAGCAACCCTGAGGATGCAGGCCTTTGGGTTGTGCCACAGGTAAGGCACAAGCACTGAATGGTCTAGGTTAGTTGCAAAAGCCTTGTTAAAGCTAGCATTTCTTTGAGGAAAAATCACTTTTAAACTAGTAGTTATCCTCATCTTGAAGCAGGTGTCTGCTAAATGGGTCACTGAATCCAACAATGCCTTGTTCCCTAGTGTATTTTCAGAAAGCCAGATTGCAAACAGTTACTTGAGCAGTCCGAATAGAGTAACTGTTCCCCACTTCGAGTAGGGGGTGCACAATCTGGCTCAAATTAAAGCCATCTGGCAGCATTTTCTTATATACATTATAAGCCAGAAACCTTCACCCTCATCATGTTCAATCAGCAGGATGCCTAACAGAGAAGGGCACTATTCCACATGAGTAATGGTGGTAGAAACTATCCCCTACATGATTGTGCGTCAGTGAGTTTTTCCTGTTGTAAATTTCTAATATTCCCATCAGCCATGTGTAGTTTATTAATCTACACTGAAACATATCTTAAGAAGCTGCCAAAGCAACTAGAAAAAAATACCATGCCTGAAGAGGTTGGTCTTTAGCTAAAGGTCAGATAGGATTGTACAGGAAGCCTCTAAAGAAAGGAATCTGCTGAAGTTGTAACAAATGAGTTGCTGAGAAGCCACAATGTTTAATTATAAAGAAAAAAAAAATCCCTGTAAGTGGAGTGGACAGGTTTGCACTATTTTTGTAATGCTCAAATTAAAAATATGACCATACAGTTGAAAACCCACAGTAAACTTTTCTGTACAGTTGATTAATCGACAGTTATTTGGGACTAACAGCCCAGGATTTTTGTTGGGTTTTAAGATAGTTTATATTACAAACTTTCATTAATGCTGGTCTGTTGTGTCTTAACAACTTGGAGGGTTGTTGCTACAATGTAAGCTATGAACGCACTGGAAAAATGTCACCATTTCTTTCAAGGGCATTTAGTGGTTTGTAAGTGAATTGAATCTGCCTGTTCCTGGATGACATTACTGAAATCCTCTGCAGAGCAGCAAAGCAAGGATGCAGAGAATCCGCAAGACAGCCAGCAAGGGTTGTTGACATTCTCTGAAAAAAATCAATAAGGACTGGTACTACTAAGAAGTTAAAAGTGGAGGAGATTCCTTGTAGAAGATCACTGAGTCCTCTTTGAAACTTCAGAAACGCAGTTAATGGTATGGAAGGTGGATTAGCTGCTCCAAGAGCAGGCTAAATGCCAGTTAAATGTGCTAAAAACTTAGTGACAAAACGTCACTAAGAGCAGACCCAGGTACAGGATTCCTTGTCCTCTTTAAAGTTTTCTTTGGTCTCATTTTGACTTTTCAGGTTTACTTTAATTTCTTCTGATCTGTATCCGTTTCAATCCATAAAAAGATATCACTCACTTAAATCCATACAAAACTTTTTCTATGTGCAGCTGCATGGCAGTGAGCTATGCAGCACATGCCAGAGGGGAAAGGTACAGTGATTTTCAAAGGGCAGTTTTTCAGAGCATGGTTCTGGTGAAAGACTCAATCCTCAGCTGATACAAATCTCCATCAGTCCAAATGGGACTACATCATTTTAAAGAAGCAGAGCACCTGAACTGGATATTGCACAGATCCCCCTATGGAAGAAACACTACTTTGGGCATGCCTTAGGCAATTACTCTTACGTCTGCATAGCAGCCAGCTAGTTTGATTACACCAGAGATTTAGGTTCCTCTCTAGTCACCAGAGAAATTGGTACTACAGGGCTATCCAGGTCTTCAGTGTGATAAATGGTTCCCTAACCTGTGGGGGTTTTTTTCACTGATGGAAGATGGTGCTTAGGATACCTATACCCCTAATTTGGAAATAAATTTAAGTGGGAAAATACAGGCCTTTATAGTTTACCAAATTAGGAAAGTGTCTTTAAAGTCAGATTAAGTAGAATCATAGTACCTAATTTCCATACTCTTTATCATATACATAGTAGATTTAAGAATCCATATACTTTCAAGAATCTGGCATTAGTTCCCTAAACTCTACTTTTTTGCTCTCCTTTGAGCATCACAGAGAGTGAAACCATATCACCCAGTCAGTCCTGTGCAACACCGAAAGGTTTACTCTGAGGGCTTCAGTTTTTCATCCTTCAGAGCATTCCAGCCCTACCTCAGTTATGAACTAATCAGTTGTATGCACTTTTGTTTTGTTTCTTTTTACCATGAGAGAGCACAGTTTAGGAAATCAGTCCATTTTAATTGTAAAATATGTGGCCACACAAAGCACAGAGATTCTGTTCAGTTTCTGCACTCTTCCAAAGTCAGACTCTAGAGCTCTTTGGCATGTTCTATTAATTCAGATTTTATTTATGTGGAGCTAATATACATGCTGTGGTGTAGCAAGGAGGTTCCAATATAGATGTAGTTTTCAGAAATGTCATGTGTACTCTACTATCTTTTATTATATAGAGATGGTTAGTTGAACTAACCATCCAAACAGAAGAGAGTTTCTGTATTACCAGAGACATTTGGTGTTGAAAGCTGAAAATATGTAAATCATTTCACTATTTTAGAGTAGGACTCAGAGTACAGAGGTGTTTGCTGTCCTGAAGATAAGTTTACCTGAACAGGACACTGCCAGAGACAAAAAGCAAACTATAAAAATATTTGTAAACACAAAGATCATTTTCTGAAATAAAATGCTGCCTATAACCAACCAATAGCTAACGTGATGCCAGCCTTTAACTGATGCTAATTCAGTACATGTCCACAGAGGAATCTGAAAAGAGTGCACAGCTGCTCTTCCTCACTTGAGAACTGCCTGAAAGGATTGCTTTTGCATTGAGAAAAATCCAGTGTCAAGGTAGCAAATTCTCCCCTACACAGAGTAGCCCTCCTGGGAGTGAACAACGTCAAGGACACAGCTCAGATCTTTTGGTTGGCATCCAGCAGCCAGAGTGCCCTTCTGATTGCCAATTCATAACGTGATGAGCACAACACAACCCCAGAGATTTTTAAGGTAATCTGGCCAGTAGAGCTTTTCTCTTCCAAAGGGTGGTCTCCGAATCAATCACAGCCTCTGGCAAGTGTGTTGCCTTACAATTGAAACCAGACATGTTTTCAGTTCTTTCTTTGGGTTACTACTGTTCAATGGTGATTTACAAGAGAGTGTGAGCTATGGCAATCTCTCACGCAACTTTAGATATTCCCTAAACAAATGCACATTTAGAAATCTCCTTGCTCTAAAACAATGGCTTATAAAAAAAAAAAGAATATTTAAAGAGAAATCATCCTTAAAAATAGACCAAGCTGCCTTTCTTCAGCATTCAAAAATACTGAGATGGTGCTTTGCAAAACACAGTGCAAGTAACTCCAGCAGCAACAAAATCCAGTAGGTTAAAGCACACCTCTAACTAACTGGGCAACCAAAAATGGTTTGTGGTTTGGTGGTTGTTTTTTGGTATTACTGATGTTTGTTGTTTTTGTGTTTGTTTTTTGTTCCCCTCCCCCAAAGAAAATGTCCATCCACACAGTTCCATAACTGATGCAGATTTGGCCTGGAGCACTCACACACAAGGCCCTGAGCCAGCAGGTGGTGGCCAATGGCTGCTTGCAGGGCACTTGGTACCTTTCTGATGTTCTCATGACTCAGTTTTACTGGTATTTGAAAACATGAAAGTTTTAGATTAATACCCTAATGCATGTTGTTATGCCTAATGCTTAACTCTTGAACTTGTGGCTTGCCTCTGTAAAAAGAAGAGACAAGTCTGGTTCAATGGCACAGCAAGTAACTAGAGCACATGCATGAAGTTATGAACAGGAATAAATGTGTACATTGTGTTTTGTTGAATTCTAAATACTATTTTCTTAGGGCTTTTAAAGAAGATGCAGGTGAGATTTTGCAGAAGACTTTTAGCATAGTGAGTTCAATGTTTTTCTATGTTTCTTTTGTAGTGAATACTAATGCATAACTATCATACTTAATATTTTCATGTTGTTTAGTTTCCACCTTTAAGTTATACCAGCGTGCAAAGCATGTGTATAGTGAAGCTGCCAGAGTACTGGAATTTAAGAAGATATGCAACGAAGCACCTGCCAATGCAACCCAGCTGCTGGGAGAACTAATGAACCAGAGCTATATCAGCTGCAGGGAAATGTATGAATGCAGCTGTCCTGAGCTGGATCGGCTGGTAGACATCTGCCTGTAAGTTTTGACCACAAGGAAGAGTAATCGCCTGTGGAGAATATTGTTTGAATTGATGAGCAAATATGACATCGTTGGCTATTGCAATGTTAAAATGAAAGTATTCTTGTCTCTTATTACAAAATTAATCTCCTGCAGGGACATTACATGGTCAATTGTTTCCCTGCTGACATCTGTGTAATACTTTCAGATGAAAGCTGCAGTTTATGGCTTTATTACAGACTTTACTTTTGGACTGACTCATCATCACAAGTGTTACGTTAGACTGTTGGCTACTCGTTTTTAAGTTGTACAAGTAGTCATAACTGATTTTCTTAAAACATCATCTTATTTATCCTATTTGAACTCTGTTACTTTTTGTGTATTTCTTAACCATTTCAGAACTACTGCCATGGGAATTCCAGCTTCTCTACAGTCATATGTCTTGAAATCACAGTGGTATATTGGGAAATGCTACTGCATTTTTTTTAATTTTAAAAATATGTTGGTTTAGGGTATCAGTTTGGACAGCATTTCACTGTTTACAAGACGAATGTGTTAACTATTATAATGGCTAACACTCTGCTTCTCCTTTCTTCTTTGTGTCTCTGAGCTTTCTTCACATTATCCAGTCTCCATCCTACCCTAGTGTCATTATTTTAGCTGGGTTCCGTAACTCAGCTTGGCTGTGGTAAAACAAGTCCTCTCAACTCCAAAACACATTCCCCAAGTGTCATTTTGTTCCTTCTCATCTCTCACTATTCCTCACCAGTTTCATTTCCTCTAGCCAGAATAAGCAGAGTTTGAGAAATGGCATGAAGGGAGCTGGAAATCACAGGTTGCTGTGTGAAGGAGGCTGTTATTTTTAGAACTCTGCTCCAGTGGATGAGAAGATCTGGTATAGCAGTGTGTTAATGTAGGAAGTAAAAATTAGTACTTGGTACTCAATTCTACACAGTATTTCATCCATACCACAGGACCAGCGTGAAAGGATGTACACATTTTGATCCCTCTTCCATTTTTCTGGGTAAATTTAATACATCTTTTGCTAACTTTGATCTAAATTCAGTGCCTACAGAAGGAATTCGGTCGTTGGTGATCATTTTAACAGTGGCTTGGGGGGATAAACAGCTGCCCACCAGAGCTTTCCCACCACCACTCCAACCCTGCCTGTGCCCCAGCCACCTTCTCCCAGCTGCTTCCCTCATTCACTCTATCATAGCTCCTGGTGATGCTGCCTTCCTGCTTCTGCTCATCTGTAGAAGGGTGTGCTTAATTTGGGAAACTGCCCTAAGCCACAGCATTGCTACCCTAGCAGAAGGGAAATGTAGGGGTGTTGTATGTGTTTGCAGGCCTGAGGTCAAGAAATGTTTCACAGTCTTTCAGGAGCAAATATCCCATCCTCTCTCTCTCTCTCTTTCAGTCTTGAAGAAAACAGAAACTGCTTCAATTTGAAGCTAAAAAAAACCCAAACAAAACACGTTACCACCTGCACTACCTAAAAACAAAAGCTACAAAAATACTTCTTTACCAGAAAATGTTTTTTGTTTGTTTGGTTTTTTAAACTAAGAAATTAGTCTGGCTTATAATGAAAATATGAATTTTACAAACATGCAATTTGCTAGATGCTTTCTTACTCATACACTCATGTGAATTTTGTAAATTGTAACAGCCAGGTTTTACCAGGTTTGAAAACTGATAGATTACCATATAGGTGATCATTCAGGTTAGTTTGATTTCTTTTGCAGACAGGATGGAATGCCCTCTGAGCCATAAAACTACAAACTTAGAAGATTTTGGACATTCACAGATTATTTTGCATATGGGATACACATGCTGTTTTGTGATAAAACACAGAAAAGCCCTGATAACCATTGGACAGTCTGATAGTAATTTAGCAACACAATTTTTGTTCCTTCTCTTGGGAGCCAATCCAGTATATAACTCACAGGCTATGTTCAGTTTATTGTATCATGTAATGATCACATAACAGAATAAGGTATGACAGCCACTCAGTGGAGCAATTCTACCATGGCTGTCCCAG
The DNA here is from genome assembly GCA_013396975.1 of Bucco capensis. Lineage (NCBI taxonomy): Eukaryota > Metazoa > Chordata > Aves > Piciformes > Bucconidae > Bucco > Bucco capensis. Next base: position 994,609 of record VWZO01018873.1, on the reverse strand, counting down.
CTACTCAAAGAGAACTGCTGATCTGTGTGTGAGATGGGAGAACGGGCTCCAGAGTTTCTGTCTTCAACTAGCTATGCTCTACTGAATTATCAAACATCTTGGGCTACAAAGTCTCAGTCCAGTGCACTGCTTGTCTGTCACACTTGACAGAGAAAAAGCCTTAAAACTTAACATCTGCATTAATTTTAGGTACAGTAACTACCCAATGTTGGTGCCTCAACCAATAGCAGTCGATGATTGAACTTCACAAAAGTGACTAGCTATTTTAAGTGTCTTCACTTAGGAGATCCAGCTCGAATCATTCTGACAAGGCCTGTTCTGAGAAATGCTGGGAGAAAACTATTTTCCCTTACTTGAAAGAGGACAAATAGGTATGAAATGCTAAGATCTCCACAGCGTGGAGTTACCTTGTGCTATACATTTAAATAAACTGTAGCACGGATGCTAGCAACAGTCTGTTGCTGCATGAAGCTCAGCAGGGGGATGGAAAGTCTCTGTTTCTCATTTATGCTGAGCCCTGTCCTTTCACAGCCAGACAGCTGCTGCTCTCTGAGCTGGCTTGGGTATCGTGACACTGATTTGCAGGCAGCAGCATAGACAGCCACAGAACCCAAAGGAAAGGAGTATGCAGTTAGGATTTTACCAAATTAAATTAAAATTAATCACAGCATTTCTGTTCCAGGGACCAAAATATAAATAGTGAAGGAAAAAAGTGTTATGTTTGCCCATGTTACATCAGATTTCTAACTCACCAGCAGAAGAGCCCACAGCTAGTATGGTGAGCATACCTAAGCACCTCAGTGGAGTGTCATTCAACTGAAACAATTTCTAATTGGTATATTAAGATTACTTAACCTAGGGTTTATTACATTCATTGCACAGAAACAATTGTTCATTCTGCTTTACAGTCTTGTCTCATCAAGAGCATCCAGTAAGAAATGTATCTTCTGTACAAGTCTGATATTCATTAATGTTTTTCTGATCCTGTGATTAGATTTCTAAAGGTGTATAGGTGTTCCAGGTGAATGCAGTTTAAGCCAGCATCTAATTTTTGGAAACTATTAGAAAAAAAAGTCTTAACTTTTCTTAAGTTGTACATTAAAAAACTGAGGGACATAAAATCACTAGTCACTCTAAGGAAACTTGGCTGATGTGATTATAGAAATGGCCAGGAACTGTATAAATTAAATTCTTTACTTGCAATGATATACAGCTGCCCTATAACTTTAAAAAGCCTTTCCAAATATACATACCACAGAATTGCCCGAGTCTATGCCTGCTCTCTCCTTACAAGGTTTAAACTGTGAAGAATAATCTGCATATCCAGATGTTTTCTGTTTTGCCTAGATCTTTATGTTTTACTGTACAACCTCTGCCAAGACAGAAAGGGATCCATACTTGCTGTGGTTTGTAGTGCTGAAAACTGTAACCACTAGTTGGTCAGTGGTTTTTTTTTTTCCTTCTTTTTTCAAAGACAGAAGACTAGTACTTTCTGAAATCTATCTCATGCTGTTAATAGCTGTTTTACCTGTTAGTCTCAAGTAACTCAATTAAGAAACAGAATATTGGGTCTGAGCTCCTAAATTCATTAGGTACTGTTGAAAACCTGTCAGAACCCTTGGGTGTTGCAAATGGCTTTCATTCTCTTATTGTGCATCTTTTGGTGGTATAAATCCTTATTAACTGATGTGTTACCAGCCATGCCCCTTACAGTTGAAGGTAGCTGAATCCTCTCTGAACTGTATCTTTTAAAATACAGTCTTTACATTATATCCAGGTGTATCATAGTAGCTGAGACAGCTCTGCTTTTCATCAACACTCTTGCCACTGATGGATGATTTTTCTTAAAGCTGCAGAGCCTGGAGCCAGGGCACCATTTGAAAATTCACAAAGCAAACAAACAAAAAAAATCACCCTACAGAAAAAAGTTTGCAGCTCTTTCTGAGCCAGAAGGGCTTCAAGATACTATTAAAATGCACATTAAGCTACAAAACAGATTAAGTCTAATTGCCCCTCCCTGTTTATATATTTAAATCTTATCATGTTAACTCCATCCCTTCAGAATAGCTGGTTCATAATTTTGAGTATTCAGAATTAATATTGCTCTCTTTTTTTCACCTTTTATAGCACAATTATTTTGAAAATGAGGTACTGCAATGTCTTACCTATTGTTTCCATGTACCAAACTATGGGATTTCCAGTTTTATTTTTCTTTCCTTTGCTACAGGTCCTCTCATTTACAGGTACTCACATTTTTACTCTCACTTCCACACTCCCTCTTCCTCATAGGATAATGCTCTTTTTATCCAGTGAATGCTGGAACAATATATATAAACTCTTCAAGAAGCAAAGCCCAGAACTGAGGACTGGGAGCTGAGTGCCCCTGGCATTGGACTACACATACTTTATCTTCCTTGTGTGTCTCATCTCTCCTTCTGTTCCTTCTCCTCATAGCTACAGCATAGCCCAGGCACAGAGTAGGGCATGGTAAATCCATGTCAGCCACTGTGTGGATGAGCACTCCATCCACAAGACTGATTGCTTATGCTCTTCATAAATGCACCATTTTGATGCTATGAGTCACACTTTCCAGGAGAAGGCTAGCTTAGGACTGAGCTGATGAAGACTCAAAAAAGGCAGTTTCAGATGTGTTCTAAATGGAACTCTTTCATGTTTGGTCTAGATACCTCATCAGTAGATGCAGAATGGGGTGCTCGCTTCTGAATTCATGTACTGTCAGGTACCTAGTTTTAAGGTGGTACAGCACTGCCCATCAAAGCTCCAAGTTCCTCAGGATTAAGCCCCAAGTGTCTAATCACATCACCACATTTGAAACTGTTAGCCACAGTATTTTGAAACACAGTGACTTCAGCTCTGAAACAGGCATATTTTCTGTCTACATTATGCTTTATTTCAACTAAGTATTTTAAAATGACTCAGTAAAACTGAGGCATGAGCAAGACCACAGAGAATTATGAAATCAACAAAAGGTTCAGGAACAATTCTGAAGGGATTTCAGTTGCCTACCAAATTAAAAGCCAGACACCATCTGAAATATGAAGTTCTGACTGAGGTATCAGATGAAACTAGTACAGACAGCTGATTTAGCAGACTCTGAAAAGTGGATTGGGCCTTCTAAAGTAGATGGGAATTTCCCTATTGATTGCATTTGAGACTGGATTGGATCTTGCTCATTTTAGGAAGTTGCTCCATGGACCAGAAATGACAAAAATTGCATCAGAGAACGAGTGGCTTACAGGAATAATAAGTAAAGTAAAACACCAACAGGAAATAAAGAATGAACATAAAATTGAGTCAATATGAAGGGTGGCACCACACAGACACACTGAAGAAAGTGTTTCTGTTCAAGAAGAGATGTAAGCATGTTTAGAATCAAACACATATGTAAGTACTTGCTTGAAATATGACCTAAACCTCTACTAACCCAGCAGTAAACCAGATTCATTTAACATAAAATGCACATATGAAAAATTACCACAGCCTACTCAGAATGAGCTGTTGTTTTCCAATGCTATTCACATGATGCTGTCTGTCCCTCAAACACATTCTAGGACTGACAAATCTCTCCATGCATGGCTATTTGAAACACAGCAAAAGTGTTTGCAAATCAGATTAAATCTCTCTTGAGACTAAGATTTCAGATGAGTTTTCCAAACCACGCTGTTCTAACTAGGTTAGAAAAGCCCTAAAGAAATGTATTACAGGGTATTTCCCTATTCTTTCTGAATCTTAAGTAAAGATCAGGAACACAGGTAAGCAAACTAATGAAAAAAATTCTACTAAATTCTAGTGAAATGGCATCTGAATCTTGCAGAGTAACAGCATCAGATTTGCTGTAGAACATTTTTAGCAGGACAGTATTTTGAGGCTGGAAATGGTTTATATTTGGGATGTCATTTATTTGTCATTGTTCTTTCTATTCACCCTCCTTATTAAGAGCATTTTTTTCCTTTGGGACTAAATTCTTAATTTACTTCTGCTGTAAATCTTCTAAGTTCATGAGGTTCCCCTAAAGAGAGATACTCAACTGCATCCATTCAGCATAAACAGATGTTTGAATGCAATGGCTCTGTATGATTTGAGAGTTTCTGAACTCTCCTTTTCTTGACTGGCACACTCAGCAGTTCTGTAGAAGCCTGTGAATCTTCAGTGTGTCTTAGATCTGTCCTGAAAGAATAGAGCTATTTGTCTTTGCCACATTAGAAAATGGCTTGCATGCCTACATCCTGTGCAATTAGTTTATGAACCCTCTTTTGTTATTTTTGTCATGTATTTCTGTTTTCACTTCTGATGTCTTATGACTGTTGCTAACAATTCCTTTATTCTCCTGCTTTCTTCATCTCAGCTGTGCTGTGATCCTACAAACAGCTGATGGTGAAGCATTATAAAAGAGGGTGACTTTTGGAATTGATAGAAATTACTATGTTGTAGTTTAAAGCATCAATTCCCCCCCTCTCCAAATGGCAACTGCAAATCGCTGTGCTGTTGTATACAACCAAGTGAACTTTGAGTAAAGCATTCACTAGTTTTCTATAGGAATTTTATATATGACAAATTACCTCTTTTGGGTTTATTTTACAGGATTTTTTTTTTCCTGTTATTTTGTTTTAGACAATTTGGGGCCATCGGGTCACGGCTGACTGGAGCTGGCTGGGGTGGCTGCACTGTGTCAATGGTGCCTACTGACAAGCTGAACACTTTCCTAAAAAATGTAAGAAAAGCTTATTACCAAACGGATGTTCAGAGGTTAGCACTGGAGGAGGATAATAGTCTGTTTGCTACCAAACCTGGAAGAGGAGCTTTGGTTTTTGTTGAGGCCTAAGGAACATAAAAATGTTAAAGAAACTATGTCGGGCATTCAGAACTGGCAGTACTTCCCATGCCGCAGCAAATGAATGCCTTTGCTGGGTTTGATTGTAATGAGCAGTTGCTATTATCAAAATGTATTTCTGAAGAAGTGATTAAAAAAAACAACCAACTGTTTGATTATAAAGCCTTTCCCCCCCATACTAAAAATGTATTTCATGATAAACATTGATTTACGTAAACCAGTTGGTAAGGAAAACTGGAATTGAAATAAAGATGACACTTTCTTACAGTGGAACTCTCTTCTTTTCTGCTTAGGTGGAGCAATGAGCTATTTCATTGTAGGGTGGGAGCCTTGCAAGATTTGCATGGCTCTTCAGTGCTCACTCTCTTAGAGTGCTGGGAAGTCTTTTGTTGGTGTGTCCCATAAAAAAGGAAGATTGATCTGAAACATTTAAAATTTGGAAGGACTTTGCTAAATATTAGAAGTTTTATACTCTCTTCAAATAAGATTATTACTGTTGTAATTAATGATAATATTGGAGGAGCACATACAGGCCAAGTAAAACATTAGGAATACATTACACTAAGCAGGAAAACTTTCCTTCTAGCTATATTTCTTCTTTATCTTTCTGCAAGGGTGACATTATGCAAGTTTCAACAAAAATGAATGTTATCTGTGAGCTGTATGGTATGACTACATACTCCCCTAAGTGAATGAACAAATAATGAAGCAAATTTTGGTTTTGAGTTATCCAAACACCAGATTCTAATTGTGAAATCCTAGCTGAGTTTCTACAGAGCAGCTTTGCATAAAAATGCAAGTGTTCTATTACAAAGGATTTAGTATACTCCACTGACCATATGAAAAAACCCAATTAAAATCTATAAGGAATAATTAAGGAGATAATTCACCTAGTCGTACTAAGCAAATATAAGAGTAAGAGTAAATGTCATTGACATGGTACTGAGAAACTCCTATCTTGCTCCCACTTAACACTCCTGGCAAGCATAGAATGCTTTGGGTTGGAAGGGACCTTTATAGGACAATACTAAGATTGTAACTGCAATGCACTGGAAGTACAACATCCACAATTCACAACCCTTCTCCTCAGCAGAATTAATTGTGATTGCAGAAAGAAGACTGCACAGCAAGATATCCCAAAAGTGACCTAACCCTGCTTCCAAGTAGAAAATTAGGTTCCTGTGCCCTCTCTCTCACAGCACACCAACTTCCACTTCTCTGGTAACTACAATGAAAACTCAAGAGAAGTTTTGCTGGTGTCATGACCCTTGCAGCCATAAAAGACATAGCAAGTTTTGTCCCTCTGCACATTTTTGTAATACTAAAGTTAGTGTCCAGAAGTCTGCATCAAATTAGAAATCCCTCAGAAGAGATCCTCTGTACATTACCCATGCGGATACTAGCCAAAAACAAATTCTTAGAGGCTACTAATTCTGTGAGAGGGCTCTGCCAAATCTGAACACAGCAGATGAGCAACAGCCAACGCAAACTGCCAGATCTTTTCAGGAACCTCAAAGGGGTCACAGAATGGTAGTACTGTCACTAGAGAATATTTCTCTTTTCAGACAAGCAGAAAAAGTGAAACAAAGAGTGCTGTAGGTCAAGCAAATCAACTACTCGGGAGAGAAAAAGAATGGAGTCTGGGCATGATGGGGAGAAATGAAAAGACAGGATTTGGAGGGAGGATAGTTAAAAGGATGCATTTGAGAAGGGAAAAGCGAAGGATACAGAAGACAGTTAAGAACAAGAGGCAGAATATGGCAAGGTTTAATATCAAAACATTCACTACTACTATCTATGGAAATGGAGTGTCTTGTAACCCATTTGTAATGTTCAGCAGATGTGTTTTACATTCAACTAAACCTGTAAACATAGGACTCCTAAAAATCAAACAACAGTAGGTAAATATCTTCAAAAACTTCTGAGATAACCTTAGAGATTTTAAAGTAAACAATGCCATGGCTTTGTTACCAGCTACCTTATTAAATATAATCCTCAGTTTATTCAGCAGGTTCCTGTTTCTTATCCTGTCATAAAGATGAATTACACCACAGTACATACCAGCCATTGATATATTTGCATTGAACTTTAGCTCAGCTGGATTCATGGAAGCACTAATCAGTGTATGAGCAGAATAAAGATACATGCAGGCAAGTTTTGGGGCTGCATTACATTTCAAAAATTTTCTGTCAATGAATCTTATAAATAGTATTCTTATAAACAAAGAGGAGGAAAAGAGAACACTGGCACAGTAGAAAAGAATGAAACTGAATGTTCTAAACTTATGATTCTCTGCTTTCCTTTTTGATTGCTTCAATGTCTCTCCCATACTTTTGCCAAAACTTGCAAATAAAAGTGGGACATAACTTTCATTGAAAGACCTGCAGTATTCAAACTATATACATAAAAATGTTCCTCAGGCATTTTTATTTACTGACTACCAATAGTAAGTGTTTCTTTTTTAACAAACAAAATATTGGCTGAATCTGTGTTTTGGGGATTTCTGTTTGCTTTTTAAACCTTTAAAGACATTTTTCTACATAATGGTAAAAGCCCCTGATAATCAGATATACCAACAATGTGCAAGGTAAGCAGCAAGGGTATTAGTAGTATTTCTAACAAGGTGATACATCCTGCTAGCATGAGCACTGTGTTACTATGTCTTACTGACATGAGTTTAATCTTAGTGTGCAATGAATGGGTTCTAAACCTTTCCAAAAAGGATTTGGCATGGAGATGCTGGTGGACATCGAAGTGCAGCAACATTGCTTGGTGCCATATGAATGCTCTGTATTATCTTAATCCCATTGACACATACATTTTCATCACTGTATTTGCTGACTGTGTGTCTTGTATGTAGGAGCACGCTCACACTCTGAAGCAAAATGACAGTAGTTCTATCATTCACTTGATGAGATCATGACTGTGTATTTGACATTTGCTCTCTTGGACACACAGCACACACACACAGACCCATACATATGGCAGCCTAATATGTAGCAATTACTTACATAACATCTTTGGGAATATTGTTTTCTAGTTAATACAATCTGAATGCCAACTTTTATTTTAGTAACTGCTGTGTACTTACGTATAATCCTTCTGAAATTCCTGTCTGACTCCATGTGTCTCTTTAATAACATCTTGATATGTTGGAGCAACTGTTGAGCTACAGTTTCAGTCAAGTGAAAGATTTGTATTTTCAGCTAGCTATGAAGTTTATTTGTGTGCTAAATCCCACTCAGAAATAGTTAAATGAAGATAGAGCCAGAGCAACCTTCACAAGAGCTAGCTTGTTCTAAGAGAAAAAGAAATATATTCTTTCCAACTCATAGCTATTATAGGCAAGACTAAAGTAGTGCTTTCTGATTGTTGTGATTATATGCTTCATCAAGGAAAACGAACTCTATAAAGAGACTTGCAAAGTGACAATAACATGAAAACCAGAATGGCAATGCTTAATTAACCTGTGAATAATGCAGTATGCTATATTCTAGATTTTAAGTGCTACTTTCGGGGTGAAAGGCTAGGTATTGATAAGAGACTAGTTCACAATGCAGAAAGGAGTACAACAGGCAATGTAAAACTGTAACTGAAAATTGCTCCCTGTGACACAGCCTCATTTGACAGATTTTCCCAGCATGCACTGGATTGGCAGAGAAAGCACTGCCAGGCAGTATTGCTGTCACACCTGTCCTACCTCAGCTCTTCAGTTTAGCCAGCTTTTTCATTGAATGCTCTTCTGAGATTCATTATCCCATATATGAGAGAAAAAAGATAAGATCAAAAACAGAATTCTTTTCTACTCTGCCTTCTGCTTTTGGACTTGTGTTAAAAGTAATTAACTATGAGATTCTGCACGATACCATGCCACAGCCTCAGGTAACAGCCACAATGCTCACAGTGGATAGTACCTAACCTCCTCCATAATCTCTTATACTTCAGTGGAGCTGCAATACTCAGTCTGGCTGAGGTAGTAGGACCAACTACAATTGTAATACCAGTAAAACCTGTAGGTGAACATTTCCTCTGCTGATTTGGTCACCAAGTTCAGCACAACGTGGATTTACCCCAGGCCCATACTCGCTAGCAAATAAGTTCACTCAGCAGAATAATGGATAGTGAGTTTGTACATAAAACTGACATGCCCAAAATCTCCCATACACTTAAGGCACTCATGCCAACTTCATCATACATGTAAGAGTACTAATGGAAAATCTGCAGAGCAGTAAAAAATGTTGAAGCTGATCAGACAAGAAGACACTAAGGAGCTTTCAGAATTAACCGACAAATAAAATGTTTGAGATGGATTTCCAACAGCAGAAGCAGCAAACTCAGTGAGGATTTATATAAAAGCATTTGGTATATATTGGATTTTAAGTCTAATGCATTTAGAGAATAGCTATTGTCTCCTAAGCACTACTTTGTTGGCCAAAATTACACATCAATATTAAAAGGAAAAAGAATAAAAAAAATCCTCTCCCCATAAAAGCCTTTCTGCACTTGGCACATGAGGCTCAAATAACTCAATAAAGATTAGATGTACTTCAAACTGAAACACACTAGTGCCCAAGCAGCTGTCTTCTTTCCAGACAAGCTGTGTGTGATTTGGGGTGGGAATAAAAATATGTTCTATTAGCCAATGATCAAGCCAGATGTGTGGGTTGTTGTTTTGTTGTTTTTTTTAAAACCAGATTAATTTTTCAAGGGACACTGAAGCAGGTTTGTAAGAAACTCTTACAACAGTTCCTGAGAAATATAAAGGCCTTATATTTTTGCCAGATTTCATGTATTGGAGGTTTTTTATGTTGTTCTACATTTTCTAGTTTCTTATCTGTCCCTCTTGTGTCAAATACACGTATATATTTTTGTTGGCTAAGCTGTTCTGACTTTGAGCAGGACTTTCTAGTTATATTTCTAATGATAATTGGTCAATAGAATTAGATTGTTCTGATTAAACGATGAAGAGTTTTCTATTGGATTTCTCACACTGCACATCCTTTCTTGTAACTGTTTCCTTCCTGTCCAGACTTCTGTCTAAAGAAGAACTAAGACAACAGTTTTACTAGAAGACCCTATCCTTGGGGAAGAATTCAGAGAGCCACTTCTAAGCAGCAACAGCAGCTGTGGAAATAATAGGGTGTGTTTTTTTATGAAGGCCTGAGCCCAATTTTGTGTCAGAAACAAACCTTTAACTTCATAGCTGAATTTAAAAGTCTAACAGGAAACAGGAGCTAAAATCAGAACCAAAAGAGTCCAGCAAGGATTTACAGAACTTCTGTTGGATTAGTTAAAGCTCCACATATGAATTAGAAACTTAATCAGAGCCAAATACTAACTGTGAGTGGAAAGATTTGGGGACAAAATGTTAAAGATCAAGTCAGAAATACCTATTGTGCTGTTTTAAAAGTTAGTTATGGTCAGGCCTTGACCCTATGAATTATGTCCAGTCAAATTCCTGTGCCATTTTTTTCTACAGCAAACCCAACTATATCATCAGCAGAAGAGATGAGTTTTGAAAGCCTCCTTGTTTTGTTTCATTACTTTTTCTTTTCCAAAAGACTATTTGAGAGAATGAGAGGAGGCCTGGGCAGCTTTTGTTTCTGAAGATCTATAACCCGATGATGGCCAATGGGGAGAAAGGGGACTGCTGCAAATGATCTTCAGTACTTCCTCTAGAGGGAATAGCATGGCTAGTGTAAGCTGCTTCAAGAGACAGACTTACAGGCCTCTTGGTATTGTTGTTGAAAAACTCCAAAATTTATTGTCCTCTCTGAAATTCATAACATATTTAACTTCCTTGATTATGAGATTTTGGAGGTTTGCCATCACAAAGCTGATTTCTGGTAAAACAAGTAGTTAAATGAATAAGATTTTATTGACAGAAAAATGTAATGATTTGTGGGATTTCTTAGTATTATACTAAACTAGCATCCTCTTGCACAATCTGGTCTTGGTGATCTTCTTTCTCCCTATCTTAGCTGTGCTCATTCAGCAAGAAAAATCTAGTGGGATCCAGTGCAAGTTAGGGCACAGCTATGCCAAGAAATGCACATGGACTCCTATAGCACACTGGCATTGGGAACCTTGAGGTATCAGTGCACGTTTTACACTGCTGTTTCATCACCAAGAAAATGGCACTGACTTTGTAAGCTCTTGCAAGGGAGCCTAAGGGGTTGGGTTAGCAGAGTCTGAATCTCAACTATCTGCTTTAGTTTTACTAATGAGATTTATTTTATTTCTATGTAGGTGGTCTGTTATTTCTTAAATGCAATTAGCATACAGTTGTTGCCTGATGGTTTTATTTATTTTTGAAAGTGCCGACTACTGGACTTGCTTTCATAGTTCTAGAGTTTCCAGAATTGAGTTTTGTGCTCCACAAGCCTATTTTCAGGAAATATTTTGTAAGAGGGATGATATTTGGAATTCTACTTTTATGGCTGCAAAGGCTTTTCTGGTGTTTTTTGCTCCCTTTGTCTGTTCATTAGGGTCCATCTTTAATTCCTAGATGTGTTTTTTGGAGATAAGTTCCTTTCCTTTGAAGTACATACCACTAACAAAAAAACCCCAACATTAAAAATACTTTAAGTCTTTAGACAAATTTGTGTATTTATGAGATTCAATGTTGTGTAATGTTCTGAGTGGTGCAATGAAATTTAGTTACTTACCTATTTTTAGGTTTTCTCTAGACAATTCCTGACATGTTCCCTAGCTGCCTTTTGCTCATTTCCTAAGTGCATGAAAACCCATCTGTCTTTCTCTGTTTTAGCTGTAAAGTGAATAGGTTTTAGCTTTTAATCAAACTATGAAGAATTTCCACATCCTGTTTTTTTGAGGATGACGTAGATGAGTGCTACATAGTGTTTCCAACTTCTAAGTTCTATTATAGTCTTGCTTTCTGTGATTCATGAATTTATAATTCTCTCAAAGAAGAAAATGGAACATTTTTGAAGATGAACATCATGCATACTGCAAATTACAATAAACATGTCAGCAAAAGTGGATATACTAACACTTCAGGGTGGCTAATTTGCTAATTTATTCTTTTTATATAAATGGACAAATTAAGACTGCCCACTGTGGTCACATTAAAGGGAGAATGCTGTGGAAATTTCTATTCTCAATAAACCCATAAAGAAGTGGACACAACTTATTTTTAGACAGAATTCTGCTCACAATGTGAACAGTCACCTAAAATCTGCTGAGAAAAACATAATTGGTTTCACAAGAAGTCTAAAATTTTCTTTTTATCCCATTAGTCTAATAAGTTTTATAATTTTTCCTTGTAAAGTTCATAAAAACAGTATGGCAAATAGAAAAATATCACACTGCAAGCTGGAAAATAGGGGAGTTTTCCACTCTTCTATATGGTGTTGTGAAATTTGTTGAAGCCAGTGGAGTTAAACTATTATAACACAGAACCTGGCACCAAAACACACTGAATAAGAATTGCCCTGAGGTAACAAAAGTTGCTGAGATTTGACAGTATGCTTTATAAGCGAGCTGTGACTTCCCTGTGCTGAATACACTGAAAAGCAGTGCCTAGCTAGTTTCTTTAAGGTGTTGTGTTGAAAACACTTCAATATACAGAAGATCAAGATTCAACTAATTCCCATCAGAAAATATTTCAAGGGGACTCAAGTAATTCTTCATTAAGTCCTTCAAAACCAGCCCACTTAGAACAATTTTATATACATCAGGAAAAAACAGAATTAATTAGGAAATCTTTGCTTCTGAAACCCCTTAGTTTAAGGTATAAAGAAGGGGTTCTGAATATCCATAATGCACAACAGATAAATGCTCTCTACATTTGGAAAGATGTGTGACAGAAAGATGTCCAAGTTCAAGAAAGAGTGTAAACTCCCTCGAGATTTATAGATGTTAGGATCCAAAGAGTATAGTTCAGGGCCAAGTCAAGATAAAGCAAGAGTCCAGGTAAAGTAAGAGGTTCATTACATTTTGTGAGGTTTGATTTACACTTCTTATTCAGCCTTATTGCCCCCAAATCCAACAGAAATGATTTTTAACGTAACCAAACTGAAGTATACTCTTACTGAAGACATGTTAGGTTAAAGGATAATAAGATGAAGGACCAATCAAATCTTTTTGCTGTATTTCTAAGTTTCTTTCTTTCAGGCAAACCACTTGCTGAGATTGTCTGCATTACTGTGGTCTGTCTCAGTCTAGAAAAGAGAAAACTCTCCCAACTATTGTGGATCATAGCAGAAAAAGGAAACAAAATAAATGGGTGAGACTTTAGTAATGCATTCTTCTCCTCCCTGCCCCAGCTGGTTTAAACCATCTTGGCAAAAAGTTCTGAGGAAAGGTTTTTAAACATATTACAGGTTGGGAGGCAAGAAGGATATGGTTGTTTGTAAACTTCAGTACAATTAGTCCTGCAAGTCAAGGAATGTGACACAGCATTATCTATTTTATGTGTCTCAAGATAGTAGGAGACCAAAGGACTTTGGCTACCAAAGTCTGAGGAGCACATGCTTGTGTTCTGGATCTGAACTGCTACAAGAGGACTGTAAAAAGGGGAGAAATGTCAGTAAAGAATGTTGTCAGACTAAGTATCTGAAAATAACAACAGAACAGAGCAGATTTTCTACATCCGTATTAAAAACATATTTATGCTGATAATGTTTTGATGAAAAAAAAAATCCTATCTTAAAAAACCCTACCACGTAATATACTACATAAAGGTGATAATGGTGAATTTTTGACAACAACTGAACACAGTGATCTAGTGTTATGGGACATCATTCTTCAAGCAGGAAAACTGCAGAATGCAAAAAGGTATAAGACCAAGTCCTTGGCATGGATTATAAACAGGCAGTTAAGCCCAAGTTGCTTGAAAATTGATGCAGTGTTTTATGCAGAGTAGGTTTTTTTTTTTTAAGATGTGTGATAAATTAGAGTTTATCAAGGAAGAAACTAGTGAATGCTCTTTTAAACTGCAGTTTACTACAATCACACTCTTACCTTAATCTGACAGATTCACTTTTATCTAAGGCTAAAGTGTTTTCCTTTTGTGAACACTGAATGCAATAAATATGGTAAAAACATCCCAGTACAAATCCAGGTTATAAAAGGAACCATCCAACATAAAGCTGCTCACTTCTTGAACGTCTTGAAACAAAAAAAGCAAGAGAGTTCTAACTTGTAGTTTTACAGTAAACTGTCAGGCATCCATGAAGACAAAGCCAGATCTTAACTGGGCAAATACATCTTAGCCACAGGTCATAAAGCAGACACAGATGTACAAACTATCAAGACAGGAAAACAAAAGTTTGGAAGAACAGCGAGAGAAGCTTTACATTTTTGCATAACAGGAAATCCACTGAACAAAAAAGAATTACAAATAACCACTAACATGTCTCATTTGCCTTAAAGAAACACAAAGGCTTCTAAAACGAGAAATAACATCATCAAATAAGAACCACAAAGTGAACAATTTTATTTCATAAAAATGTCTTTGAACACAGCAGCTCAGTGCACAGAGAAGATGGAGTCAAAGACAAAGAACAGCTAAAATAGAACTGAAATGAAAGCCAAGATGAAATAAACTCCTCCAGTTCTGATGCTGGCAGAGAAACACCATTCAAAAAATATTTTTCCATCAATGACAATTATCCCATAGGACTTCAAAATAAATTATATACTCACAAGAAGAATACATGTGAGACTGCTGAAAATCTGGAGCATTAGGGGGGAAAGGATGTACCAAACACTTCCAGAACAGTTAATTTGAATTCTTAGAAAGATACAAGACATCAAATGAAAAGAAAAGCTATTTCATACTGAGATATGCTGTTTCATGGGCAAACATCTACTCCAAAAGCCTGCATCTCACAGCTTTTGTTTTTGCCTTCACAGTACACAGAGATGTTCTGAAGTCATTCACCTTTTCAAACCCTGCTACATGTGCAGTCGTAGGGGTATTCAGTTCTTCAGTTTTAGCATCTTCAGTTACTGAAAGTATAATTCCCATTTATTACTTGTCCTTTTCTACACTGTAGCTGAGGAGTCAATATTCCCCCTCCAGAAGCTCAATAACTTCAAAGCATGTCCGAGAGTTCTCTTCTCAGAACAATGATTGAAGGAGTGTGAATGAAACACTGTATTCATCAAGCACACAGCTTCAGAAAAGCATGAATGCAGCTCCAGGTAGCTGCACTACAGATATAGGAGATGAAACAATCCTTTGGCCACATCCTTTTTGTAGTTAACTCTTCAAAGAGCAGATCTAATTGCCAATGAAGAAAATAATTTTGGTTGCCTCATAGCAATTCTTTCTATGGCTCATCATTTAAGTGGCCATTCACTCTGCAGGGATGTATGTAGATGCATGTCTCAGCAATAAAACCGAATGAAGACATCGCTGAAAAGGCTTGGTTTTTCAGACATAGTTCAGAACTTTGTGAAACCACTGAGCATAGAAACACTGCAGTCCTAAGATGTGAATTTAAGAAAGAAAATGGATAAAGTAATGCCCTGACTAAAACTGAATTACAATCTAACTTTGAACACAACAGTGTTCAGAGATGTGTTATCTGGGAATAGCAACTGTGTACTGTACAAAAAACTCCCACAGAAGTGACAGGCATGAAAAAATACTTCTGTGGAAAGGTGCAGCAGCAAGCAGGCAGACAAGTGCCTGGAAGGCTGATTAATAGAAGTAACCAATTTAGATGTCACTGGTGAAGGGTACCTCTGAGAGGAAACACCTGCACACTAGGAATAGGATGGAAAGCTCCTCGGATGGGGTACTGAGGACAGAAATTATATTGCTTATTAAAACCAGGAGTGATCTCAAATCCTTGCAGTGCTCTCCAACCATGCAGTATTGTGGTCCCTGCAAAGAATAAAGTGGACAAAGTAGAACAGGATTGGTCACTAACAAGATGATACTAAAGAAAAGCTATAGCCAAAGACAATGCCAGATGATTAGAGAGAAGAGGAGTAAAAGATGCCAGAGAATATGAACACTTTTCTCCTACTACCCTGAACCCCAAAGGTTCCACATATCCCAGGCTGAATGAGACAGGCAGAGGCAGTATCCAGTCCAGTTTGCCAGCCTAGTGAGAACAGGAGTTGAAAAGTTGCATCTCAGAACGTGGCTGAGCCCTGCAGCCTAACAAGTTAGTAACAAGGTCTTTGTTGACAAGATTAGAGTGCAATGTGAGCCACTGACTATCTGTCAAAAAGAGGAAAGGGTGCAGGGTTATCACTGACACTTCTTTCCCCTTTGCTGTAACAATCAAGCTCAGTGGCACTACCATAAAAGCACTGTCAGAGATCACACTTGAAAGCATCTCAACATTTCCTGCATCTCTGGCTCTCTGTCTGATAACATTATGGTTACAGCTGGATTCAAGGGAGGATCTTGCATGTCTGAAAGCTGACGTTTTCCAAATTACATCATTTGGTTTAATTAAAATATTGCTTCTTCCCACAAACTTTTCTCATTTCTATTACACATGAACACTAGATGCTTAAATCCTTGCGAAATTTAAACTTAACAGGATGGTCAGTATGCCAATATGACTTTTATAAGTCCTATGACCTCATCATCAATCCTTATGAGCAATGCAAAAATAATAGCTCTGAGTTCCATTTCCCTTCCTTTTACATTCCTCCACAGTAGGCAAGTCCAGAAACCATTTAAACAGACATAAGTCTTTAAAAAGAGTTAATAAGAATTAAGGATGACTTCAAGAATAACTAGGACTATACAAATCCTTATTTTGACAAGCTTCTCATCAATATAATTAATATTCATTTATAGTCCACTGATGGGCAGTTTAACTAAAGGCACACTATACTCCAAATCTTTTTATTGCTGACAGTAATACTTGGATTAGAAATAGCACAGCATGATTTTTAACTGCAGAGAAGGCAGTTAAAGGTTGGGTTTTGGTTTTTGTTGGTTTTTCTTTTTTTACTTGCAAACTGAACAAACTTTATCTGGAAGTCATTAACAGATAATAAACATAACCTTCCCCCACTCTTCTTTACAGTCACTTTTCAGAATGCAATTGTATTTTTACAACATGTCATCCTACACAGAAAAGCCTCACAGGCTTTCATTTTATGATTTCTCCCTTACTGCTAGGGAATTAATGCCTTCTCTTCAGCAAGACTCTGTTTATGCCAAGGAGAAAGAAGTAGAGTGACAGGAGAAGGAAAAGTTGGTTAGCGTAGTGAAATGTCACTAGATTCTCTTTAGGATGACAAAAGCACTTCTGAAAAAAAAAGCAAAAAATTATAGAAGGTCAACTTTAAAGTATGCTGCAACAATCAGCCTTAAACAGCTAGCTACTATAGCTAGCCCCTTATCTAATGGCCTGAGTGATAAGCAAAGAGACCAGCCACTACTTCTCACAGGACTGTTTTTTAAAGAAATCTTTAAAAGCAGCTTTGGAGATTTTAAACTACTCTTGTTACATGAAGTAGTTGCATCGTTTTGGTGTTCAAAAACTACTGGCTTATTTTGCATGGCAGCCTTGTAAATTAAGGTGCAATTTGTTTTTCTGGATCATTGCAACCAATTTGATGAAACACACTATTATCATCAGACTAGGCTTGGAGATACTTGGAGATAGAGGCTGTATTTGCTTTACTATACTTGAAAATCTGACCTCCTGGTAGAAAAAAAGCAACCTATCTGGATTGTTTCCTGTTATAATAGAAGAATACAAGAATTGCTGTGCTCAGTCAAACCAAAGGTACAAAGAGCACAGTATCCAATTTCCAACTGTGACCAACATCAGATGCCTAAGAAAGACCAAGAACATGGCAGGCACACAGTGGTATTTCCACAGAAATCTCTCTTGGCCACAAGCATTCTGTGGCTCAGGAACTAGAGGTAGTTACCCTATTTAAGAGCTCTGTACAAGTTTTTCTAACTGGTTCAGTAATATTTGAAACTTTTTAAAAAATGTAGTATCTCTAGGGTCCTTTGGTGTTTACCAATCTGGCATGAAGAGCCATTTTGATTTTATTTTAATCTGATATTCTGCTAGTCTTGTTGGCTTTAAAATTAGGAAATAATCAGAGGACTTATAACACAAAAAAATCTTGCAGTAGACATCTAATGATTTCTGTACATTAAGGCATCTTGAAAACAGAAAGCTCTTCTTTCAGGATATCCTCTGGCAGAAGGAACTGATGTTCCTTTTCTTGATTCTGCTTATCTAATATTCTCAAACTACAGGATAAGAAAGTCTGTTTTCTGGATTCAATATTTTCAAGTTCTTATACTAAACCCAGAGCTTTTAATAAGGGTTTTGTCAAATATTTTAACATTAGGATATCTTTTTCTGAAAGATTATTTTACAACACTATTTAGCCAGATAAAGCTCAGCTGCTCTCCCTATCTTTCCATAAATTACTGTAAAATAAGCTTGTCTGCAGACCAAGCTACCAAGATGCACAGCTGTTAAACTGCACCTCACTTATCTCAGTCCTTAAATAAAGTAATCACACCTCACTTAACTCAGTCCTTAAGCAAAACAAATAGATCAGATGTTAAAGTAAACAGCTTTTCTTACTAGCTGTTCACTCTGAGGCACTGTCAGTATATAACAACTCAAATTCCACTC
Organism: Bucco capensis; assembly: GCA_013396975.1. Taxonomy (NCBI): domain Eukaryota; kingdom Metazoa; phylum Chordata; class Aves; order Piciformes; family Bucconidae; genus Bucco; species Bucco capensis. The sequence goes on along the minus strand of VWZO01018873.1, from coordinate 976,150 downwards.
ATCCTAGTAGCCCTAGTGAGAGGAAATGAGGTAGAAAGAGCAAATAAACTGCATCAGAAGACCAGAGCAGCTCTGATCCAGCACCACTTCTCAGGATTCACCTAGATCTGTTCCTAGCAGAACTATTTCTTTATTGGGATTGTTACCTTTATGCAGACATTCAACAAAACATTGATTCTGTCTAGGAAAACTAGGGAATAAATTATACAGAAATGCATCATCCTGAGAACAAAGGCCACTTCATGGAGTGACAAACTAGTCTGTTGCCAAGGTGTACAGCATAAGCAATGTGTTACCTGGCATGCAGGTAAGATCAATCAACTACTCACAAAATAACATTTGAATGTTCTGATGCAAGCTAACTTCCTTAAATAGATGATCTTGCTGCTGGCACTGTTGCCCAAACTTCTGCCTCTGCAGAGCCAATAAACCAATATTGTTGCTATTGGTAGAAAGATTAATTCCCTTTTTCTATCTCCCCCCCCCCAATACATTGTTTCTTGGAAGCCAAATTTTACTGTACAGGATATAACAAACTCCTTAAAAACACTTGGAGTTAAGTGTTCACTGTGCTGCCTCCCAGCAAGAATGGGAAATCTTTCACACTAGGTTATTTTAGATAGGCCACATCACAGTGGTACAGCTACTGCCCCACTCCCAAGCAGAGTGTGATTTCAGGAACAGGATTCTGTAAGACTAAATCTTCAGAGACCACTGCAGATTATGTGCTGCATATGAGCAAATTACATTACATGAGCAATATAAACTCCTTACCTCATAAATGAATGTCTACGTAGCCACCTATTAGTGGCTGTTGATCCTTTTATCACACCAGAAACTCAGCAATAACTAGCAGTAAATATAATTTGTAGCTTGCATCCAGCACTTTGAATCTGCTGCTTCTGGTGAACAAACAATTGGGAATTCATGTCCTTTCAAATATTTTTTTTATATCACCTGTTATGTTATCTTCTGTACACAATTTGGGAATAGTATGGAAACTTGCCAAGGAGCCCTAACAAAATATGGCAACTAACAGGAAGAACTTAACACAGATCTGGTTGTATTAGCTCAGATACTGTTTGTCTTTCTCTATATCTTACCCACATCTTATCACACCAATAACTTAATGAACAGTGGGAAGGAATGAAATGTGTTGCTAGCTGAATGACCTGAAAGTGTCTTAAGTAATATTCAGTATAGATCTGTTGAAGAGAAGACAAGCAGGCCACCCAGAAAGACCAAACATCATGACTGGCCTCCAGAATATTTTTCATCTTTTGCAGTGCGAGGTAATAATTGAATCAGATTTTGGCTTTAACATCTGCTGCTGGTTGAGATCTCTGACTGCCTTTTCCAGCTTCAATCTGAGATACATTTTGAACATTATTAATTCCCATGACCTAGTGTCAAAGTCTGATAAAGTGATCTGGTTGTCTTATCTTCTAGTATTTAATATTGGTTCTGGGTAGAAACAGCTGGGAACAATATCACATTTGCTACAATAAATTTTCAGAGGAATTTGTTGAATATATCTCATATCCACAAAGAACTGATTTAGAAAATAGACTTATAAATTGAAGGTGTGTAGAGGAAAAGCCACAAGAGAAAAGTGCTTAAGGTGACCACCTAATCAGCTTATTCAGACACTTGACAGTTTGTAAACTTATATGGAAGTCTAGATATAATTTTATCCCAAACTCTGAATCCAAATTTTCTCAATTAAAATGAAGCAGAGTCAGATTATCTCATATTTACTATTTAGTAATCATTAAACTGTGAATGAGTTCTGCAATACCTCTTCATGTACAGCTGCCATTGATTTCAGGAGATGCTTAGCAAGCAGAAACTTAAAATGAACTCTAAGTCAGCTCTAGTATCATGCACAAATTGTACTATATAAGCTTTTACTCTGCTGATTTTTTTCCAGCTTGAAGTATTTAACTCTTTAAAAAATGGTTTTGACTATTTTGATTTAAAAAAACAGAGTATCTAGGCTTTCATTAGTTGTTGTAGCACACCAAAAACATCTGCATTCACAACTGAAAGTGAGGCTTTATTTATAATTATCTAGTCAAAAAAGTATGATACAGTTTTGACAGGTCCTGTCCCTCACCCTTTAGTGAGATGAGGCAAATGACTGTGGGACACATAGCTGGGAAATTCCACTAGTAGTGTGTGCACACTCAGAGAGGTTATGTGGTGGTTGAATGCTTCCAGAACTTTCTGAGCATTATTTGCACACTGCAGCAGCAGGTTTTAGGGTACAGAAGTGGACTCAGACCACAATGAAAATAAGTTTGGTTTTTTTTTTGGATTGGCCACCAAACAATCTAAATAAAATATGTTGCATATTTTTGCATGATAGAGGAGTAGAACATACACATATTCTCTTTGATTAAATACTGCATGTAACCCTGTGACTAACAGCAGAAACAGTATTGGCAAGAAACATCTGATGCATTTGTAACATGGTGATAAACTTTGCTTATACATGAGTCCTGAAAAATGTTTAGCAATATTCACGCGTGCAAAAAAAAAACAAACTCACCCCAAAAATACAGGTACAGAAATTCTGTTCCCCATTACTGGCAGCCAAATTTCAAGATACTTTTGCTAGAAAGAGCAACTTCCAAGAGGCTTTAAGGAATTCAGCTTGCTTCCATTTTTTGAATACATGATGAAACAGTCCAAGGCCTTTCTGTTCTGAGGCAATTTGAGGCTTAGAAAGAGGAAGGAACTAAGATTCTGGTTCTAATTATTACGGTAATTTTGAATGAACAACTATCAGGTGATGAGGATCTGGTAGCACTTTAATACTTTCCCTGATTTTCAAAGATGGAAGCAGAAAACAACTGGTGCTGTAGGTGGAATTCAGATCTTTGTGAGGTCTATTTTTTTTCATAGTCATTGTAAATATCTAAAACTACCTAAAGCTGTTTCTTTCCTGAAAGTGTTCATGTTAAGTCTGGAAAATTTGGTCTTAGACATAATTTTCTGTTTTACAGTAAGGGAAAGCCTGCTTTTATCTTTTTCTCCCTGTTTGAATACTAGAAGATAGTTTACAATTCCTAATCTTTCATTAATTCATTATTGCCACTCAAAGCAATCTGAGCTTTTAGAAGAACATCATCAAAGTATGTTTATTGATAGATGCACTTTGAGGGTGCATCTGAATTGAACACTACAAATTTCTTCATATTTTTTTGAGAGTCTGGCAATTAAGTTCATATGTAATTAATGAATAGAGATATCAACGTTTGAGCAAAGTTAACATGTACTTCTCTGTCTGTATTACTGGGTCTCTTGTTAAATAAAATACTGATTTTACTTGTCATCAGTGTCAAAGTAAAGGAAAAGCATTGTGATAAACTTAGACAAAGATTACATTCCTGCAAATGATAGTATCTCTGGCTGGGACCATTAGCAGCTTCATTAGTGCAGTTACATAGTTACTGCTGCTTTTAAGTTGAGTGAAAAGTTAGAACTGTAATACCTTCCAATGATGGACAATAAACCACTGATCTTTTTCTTTGAATGTAAAACTGCATCTTGCTTTTGATCACCTAAAATACAGAAAGCTGGTTTTGGTTATTAAAAAAATAACGTCTGAAATTAGGATTCTGAATGAGAAATGCTTTGAGGTTTGCTTCTTATCCCTAGTTCTCCTCACTAAACCATAATATCAGTTTATGGATTAGAACATCTGAATTCCCCAAACCTTTTAGTCTAAAATTGCAGTAACAGCAGGAAAGGAAAGAATAATTGACTTTTTTTCTCTCCCCCCACCCCTGCCCAAGGTTAATCATAACTGGGAAAGCACTCTGGTATCCAAGTCTGTGAATACACTGGTCCCTGTTGCCCAGAAGGCACTAGACATCCCTGTCCCTTTAATAAGCAGCCTAGCTGCTACACACACAAATGTATTCTCAGAATAGCAAAAACCCTCAACAGGTGCAGTTGGGCAGGGAACTGCATGTGCATGCAGGCATGTGGCAGAGGATCTAGCAGGAGTCCAGTTCTATAACATCAGGCACTCTCTTACAATTTGAAGCTTAAATATTTCGAGATAAATTTATCTGTTGGCAATTAAAAAAAAAAAAAAAAGAAGACTACAAAAGACAGAGAGAGATTAGGTGAAACTCCTGAACTGACTCATCTCTTCAAGAAGGTGCCAGAATAATTTCTCCTGGCAAACATGATCCTGAGTGAATCTATACCAGTTCCAGTTCATTTGTCGTTCTTGTGACTAGATTAAAACAACTAGAAAAAAATGACATAGAAAAGCTGCATTAAATAGTCTTTAAACTGTGAGCAAAGACAAAAGCAACATTTTAACTTGCATTACAAATGATTTCCCATGCTATGAAATATACAATGAATTCTGAATTAACTTGAATTTCCTTGGACTAAGCATGAAAGCAATATGGTGATTTTAGAAATTCTTTCAGTGATGGTGTTTAATTTTAAAACAAATCAGGCCTACTCTGAGAGTAGTTAATCAAAAGAGATTGATTTCTGACAGCTGTTATTGTTTGAAAAGTTAATATCTAGGAATTTTGTATTGGTTTGAAAAGGCATCTGTTTCTAGAATGTGTAAAGCTTTGATAACGCAGAGATAATTTATCTGCTTTCATTTTGTGCAATAAAGCTGCTCTTAATATACTTATCTTAGAATATTGGATGTTAAATAGAGTCACTTTATCATGCCATCAGGTTTTGAACAAAATCATTGAAATCAGGTGGGTTTTCTATTCCAGAACAGGGGAGTGATATGATCTGGTATCATCTTACTTGTAGTGAGAAAGTAAAAGAAAAACTGATGTATAACTGTATAAAATGAAACAGAAAAGTAGCACTGGTTTATAAATAGTTCGCCCATTGAAAGGAAACTTTACTTTATAAACTATACCTAAATTTGTATTTCATTCTATAACAGATTTATTAAAATTTATTAACTCGCTTGAATTGCTACCTAGAGAAAGTGAGTTGACACCAAATATTTCTCAGCCTCTCTCCTACCCACTCTGCATCTTATTTAGTCATCTTTTCAACAAAATTCCAAATTGGCACTATAGACACAGAAAGAACAATGTTAGCAAACCAGCTGTTTGAGCCACAGGAAAAAAAATTGAACTGGTTTCCATAAATAAGGCAGTAGGATCTTCCAAAATAGAAGATGGAGCTAGTGACTTTTAGTGGGGAAAGAGGGAGGGGAAGTGTTCTGATAAAATTTAGCAAAAAGAACACTTGTTCTGGTACTAGAAGTAAAGAAAAGAGCTGTGAAAAACTGTGTGGTTGAGCTGCAACTAGCTGAGCAATATGTTGTGTGGGGTGGAATAGTAGTTCTCAAAAGTCACAGAATTTCCATGACTTATCACTGTTTACTGAGCTTTTATCCCATTCTGGGAATGTGTTTTAGTTGACAACGTGCATGCTGTTCCTGTGACTTACCCCCTAAGCAAAGTATTTCTTAAAGGTTTTTTTAATAAGATCTGGAAGACAAATATCATAGCTCCACAAGATGATGAGGGTTCCAAAGTAGTTTTACATCTAGTATGTAGTAATATTTCCATTTATCTGCCACTGAAATGCATCCACATTTACTAGGAATGTAGCATTAGTTCAAATGACAGCAGTGGATAGCACCTGACAATCTTCTGGAGATTCTCTCTTGTCAGCGGGTAGTGGAAATAAAACATTTCAGCAGCATAACTAACTCCCTGTTTGAAGATGACAGAACAAATCTATTCAAGACATTGCCCTGCCAACATAGGGCTGTGATACTATATATACCCTGCACTTGTTCCTGGTTTATTTAAAAATGCAAACCAAAAACTTTAGTGATGAGAGATATTGTGGCTCCTTTGCTTTAATGTGTAGTCATTGGATATCCCTGACCTGATATTTTGACCTCAAGCACGTATTATTTACACAAGTTCATACACAGTATTTCAAAAGCTTGGCTGCTCTAAAATTTGCATTGCTTTGCTCTGACATTTTATATAATTCATTCATTTAGAACTACAAGAAAAATAGTTTATTTTGCTCTAAAGAATGAAATTATAGAAGTGCTAAGGTATTAATCCATTAATCTGTTGTCTTGAGATAGGGTAGTGAGCTCATAAAACAAATTAAGAGCAGTGCTTCTCAGAGAACTAGAGAAACCTATTGCTGAGTTTAATTTCTCTACTTCCTCCATGCTTTCATACCAAGAATACAGACTTTTAGGAGAATTCCACTAATGGTGACTGCAGTTACAGTGTTCTAAAACATAACCACTCCTGTCTAAAAGCTGACTTTTCAAATTTGTATTTTTTTCCAGCCTTTAGTTTTTCCTAAAATCAGGTTAGAATAGAAAGAAGTAGATGTCATGGACTCCAACGTTCACTTGGAAGTTCAGTCTCTAAAATAATTAATATACAACACTGTCATCCTGCCAAGAATGTCACTCCTCATTTGATCATACCAGTATTAAATTTGACCTTCCAATTTAAAATATGCTACATCCTGCTTCATTGAGGAACTTTGCTGAACCAGTCAAGAAAGAAGCAGGTATATATTAAACTGACAGTTTCAAGAAATAATTTGAAGGTTGAATGCAAGCTTTAGATAGAGTACTCTGTTCTCAGAGCTTTTTCAATAAATAACAGTTATGTTCTCCTCGCCTCTCAAAGTTATTTCTAAAGGAGACTGACTTCAGATTATTCTAATATTGTGGAAACCTAGTCTGGAGATGGTATCAGAGTGGATATACTTTAAAGTAAGTGGCAACGCAAATACAAATGTAACTGAGATAAGTCCGCACTTCAACAAAGCCTTGCCTTGTCACACAAGGTCCTGGAGCCTGCTGCTTTGCTGGACTAGTGCAAACTCGTGGAAATTGCAGAGATCTCATGTTTCACTTTCACATAATTGCTAAAATACGTATGTATGCATTATAGAAAGAGCTGTCTCTCCACTTTGTTGCTGGCTCAAACCAAGACAAGAAATACAGAAAACAAGTCCTACCACTTGAAGGTTGTTTGGCAACCTATTAGAAACGGTGGGGCTCAGCTCAGCTGCGAGCACAGAGCTTTGTAATAGAACTGCTGTAACTTTCTGGTGGTCTCACCATATACACCAAGCACTGAGTCATCTAACAATGTAAAGAAAACACAACCAAGACCTCCAGTCCTCTTGTTTCTAGACACAGAACTGCATCAAATAAATGGCAGAACCAATTTACACAAACTAGCACCGAGGCTGCTTTCCCCAATCTCTTTGTCAAGCGATTGCTTTAGTTTCCACTAAAGTTGGGTTTGCATTTCCCATAAGTACTAAAATACTGAGGCACTTCAGAAAAACCAGGAATTCCTGACAGTTTGAAGCATTTGCCTATGTGGATGTCAGATATTTCTGTTATTAGGACCCAGGGCGAGTTTAATCTATAAGAGATCAGTTGGCCTACATCATTAACACACTTCTACAAACACTGGATAAAACAGTTTTAAATTACCAGAAGTTGCATCATTATGGATTATTATTTTAGCATTGTTAGCCTTCTATAATATGATGTTGCTCCCACAGGAATACTGATTAAAATAGGAACCAGATGTGCTTTTCATGACCAGATTGAAAAAGATAAACAACCAGAAAATCAATTCAAATAAAAAGGATGCCCTGGGGGTGTTTCTCAAAACTGAGGAGGGAGAGCATATGTATCTTTTAGAAGGGTGGGGTAGGAACTGAAAAACACTCAAAACCAGAACTCTCCTTTTTCACAAAAAAATCCCCAAGAAACATGAAACAATCTGGTTCTTCAGACACTTATTTTGATTATACTCCAGTGCACCATTATCTTAAAATTGGGTGCACTGGCCAATACTAAAACAAAGAAAAATTAGTATTTTCAGGTTTTCTCATAAATCTACAAGAAATAAAGCTCACAGGAAAGAAAAAGAGACTAATTCACATTTAGACTTCAGCTTTTTACAGGAATACCACTTTGGTTCACTGTCCTACAAGTATGACAGGAAGGTTCCAAAAAAATTGTCTGCCTTCAACTCCTGAAAGCCACTAAATGGAAGGCTTATCTTCCTGGCAATCCTGATAGGAACTCCGTGTTAAATGCAGGCCAGTATCTGCAGTCTTGAAGACTAAGTATGACTTAATGGTAATGCTTCACAGAGTAGACCAGCTGTTTCTTCACATACATTAGAAAAGAGCATCTTTTCCATTCTCCAAGGAACATGGATCACAAATCACAAAGGAAATTACAGGACCAATCCTCAAGGCCACTGTTTCCAGCTTCATACTGGAGATATCAAAGTGGCCCTAGTGAAGCCATATTTTTCCCCCCTGCACCTTCATATCTAGGCCAGGAACCAGAGACCACTGAAGAGGGTGGCAGGGTGGAAGTCTCTTTTGACAAGTGTGGAGAGAATGACTGTCTTCACTTGCATAGAAAAAAATTTTCTCACTTATCTATATTAATTTCAGAAAAGCTAGAAGAGAGGCTAAATTGACCCTCTCTGCTCAGCACCAAATCCAATGACTACTGTTCCAGTTGCACAAGGTCATCTTGCTGCATCTGAAATGCAGTTTCCAGTGGGAAAAGCACAGGCTGCACAATTAGTCCTGCAAAACTTAGCACACCATATAAAGGCAGAAGAGAGCTTTTTCTAGTTTTCATGAACATTTTCACATACCAGTGTCTTTTTTGTGTGAATAAAGCTTTGTCACCACGCAGTGCAGTAATTAACCCTAGCAGTCCTTCACTGTATATTACCAAATCCAAAATACACTGAATATTAAATAGATTAAGACTAATCTTAGAAATGAAGGATTCTATGTAGTAGAGCCTAATACACATTTGATCTGCCAAATGATGTTATTTCTCTTAGATGTGTTTTGAAAACGAATCAGACAGAAGAGAGGATTTATATGAGACATTCCTTGATCTCTCCTTGCACCTTCTTAAATGACCCCAGGATACTAGAGTTTACCATTGGGGGTCCCTTATTTTGTAGCTCCTATTTCTTCTAGCACACTGCATACACTAGGATCTCATTACTTTCCTCTGTTCTTCCCTAGGTCTCACATCTCTCTTCCTCTTTCTAGGAGTTCCCTGAATTTTTTCTATTCTTTCTCCTCTTCTGCTGTTTTTAATGCTCCTAATTTCCTGCTTCCCATAGCTGGTTCTCCACTCTCTTACACTTGCCAGCACCTGCTTTAAGATGCCCCTTGGGGTACTTGAGGACATCGGTCACTGCCCTCAAGCAAACGTTTACCCAGCTCACATACTCAGACAATAACCTGCACAAGAAGCAGGATTTGTAATTATTGAAAGACTGGTATTGGATCAAAGTTCCATTCTTTGAGACTTTTTCTGTTATGCTTGTTATACTGGTGCATGTAAGTATTACAGAGATGGTTAGAAGAGTATAAAGAGGAATTCTTTGTCCCTTGCATTGAAGCGAGGGGCAGAAATACCTTGACTTGACATAGAAAACACACCTCTAGAGACATGAGAAACAATATTTCCACAGAGAAACAATATTTCCACAGAGAAACAATATTTCCACAGAGAAACAATATTTCCACAGAGAAACAATATTTGTAATGGCATAAATGGCAGTTTTGGGGGTTTGTAAAAGCTTTTTGAGCCTATGCTTCTTCCTCTTCACACTACGAACTGTGTAAAATTAACAGTTAAAACTATCAACTACTCCAATATCAGAAGAAAATTAAGATCCCAAGTCAAGCACTCTTAATTTGGGCATATCAGAATTAATACTGTTCACGTAACCTTCCTTCAACTTTTGTGTGCGAAGAGGTGACCTTTCTTTGCAGCATCACATATGTTTCTCCATAGCTATACAACTACAGACTCTTATAAAAGAGATCTTACTGCTACTTAGGTAATGACTATCATGTTGGTATGGGGGATTACTGATAAATCTTCACAAGCTTCATAGAAGAGTCTAAGAATTGTAACAAGTCTCCAGATTTTAGGATACTTTAAGAGACCTGTCTTTTCTTCCATAGGCTTCTCAATCAAGAAAAGATATAAAAAGTTTTATTCACCAACAGGAACAATCATGCAGGGCACAGTCCATTTACTTGAACAGAAAAACTAATCTGTAACTCAGGATTATAAAATACATGTTAAATTTGATAAACTATTCACCATAGACTGTTAAGAGACCAAGAATTCATAGCAGGCACTGCCAATGCATTGTTCATGTCTAACAATGCTATGAAGCAAACAAACAAAGGCATGATCTTCAGAGAGGAATTTTATTGAAATGTGGTTAACTAGCAAAAAGCTGCTTGTCAAAATTCTTTTTGAAAAAAGCTTTTCAGTAACTTTTCTTAAATATTAATATCATCTTCTGTGGTTTTCAGTCAACTGGATTAAAAAAAATAATACACCACCACCCCAAAAACCAAACCCACAACACCACCAACTTGTTCAGCTGACTGCCATGTCAATGGACTGCCACGTTTTGTTCCTCACCATGGTGTAGTTCAGCACAGTAACATCAGCACTGGACCTCACACACCTACTCCCTGAGAAAGAAGGTTTCACAAAACCTGTTTCTGAAAGGGAAAGGGGGTTGATTTGGGGGGATTTTATTATTTTTGTTCGGTTTGTTTTGCTTTGGGTTTTCCTTCTCCCAATTATAAAGTATCTGAAAAAATCAACCTGGTGTATCCATATTTATGGAACCGATATGAAAAACAATTCTCAAGGTATTGGTTATTTATGAATCGGTTTATGGACTAACTCTTTGTGGTCAATAGCTTCCCAAATCACATTATTTCTACTGCCTAAGTGAATAGCTAGCATTCTTTGGAACAGCTATTTCTCAAACTTGTTTTTCACCCACATGCCACAGTTTTTCACCCACAACATATAGGGCAAGGCAATCTGTACCATTTAGGTCCTTGAAACAAAAGAGTTATATTCATACTGCCTCTGATAAAGTCAGGTCAAAACAAGTTGTAGAAAGTCTCTGCTGCAGTAACACACTGTCAAATATAGGAGAACCAACAGCTAATCAAGAGGTACAAACTAGACAGATGCTGCAGATGCACTCAACCCAACACCATAACAAGCTGATAAGGAGAATTTACCACTAGAGTAGATAAATTCCTACCAGGGAATCAAGTTTTCCTTCCTCTTTTACAGGATTAAAAAGTTATCTGCCATGGGGGAGAAAGAAATATACAGATCTCTCATCCTAGTTTTTTTCCCCTCCCTGTCACCTCCCAAATGTTCTACATTCCAGCTTCACATAACAGTAATATTTAGGTTTGAGTGGAAAATATTTTACTTGCAATGGACATTCTTTGTCAAAAGTAAGCGTGGAAAACTAGCAACTGGAATTAATGTTAAAAAGGTATAAATGACTTCAGCAGTGTGATAGTTATGATAAGCAAAGTAAGCCGGGAGTAAAGAGGCAGACCAGAACAACATCAGTTTTGATTAAGATCTGTTTCAAAGTCTGACCTTCATCAGTTGCTGAAAAAATTCAGCCCTTGCTGATGCCACAGACCAGGCAAATAACCATCTAACAGAGCAAGGGCTGCAGCAGCAGACGTCTAAACTCTTGGACTCTGGCTGTTCAGAGATAGAAGGGATCACTTCTTCACTCTACAGAAACACATGTACAGAGAAGCATGGTGCTATTTACTTACAGTATAAACTACCCGTTAATCTAGTCTAGGCATCCTTAAATTACAGTCAGTGTGAAATCTGTAGTGTCCCATCTTGCCTCTGAAAGAAACTCTGCAGCTTTGACACAGTCTCCATTTGCCCTGTCACTTTGAATCCAAAGGAATCCTGATGCTTTGCTTCTTTTTATAATTGGAAAAATGGGCTTATCACTCCATAAACACACTAGATGCCTTAGGAATGATGCTGACATGTTCATTCTAACCCTGCACTTGAGATGGTGAATTGTACTCGGACCCCTAGCACTTTACATCCTCCTTCTACATCCATACTAGATTATCAAATGACTGTTCTGGTCTGAATTTACATAGATTTAGTAGGACTTTATTATCAGTAAGTGAAGGAATGGAAAAAGTGAGGAAATGTGGTGGAGCTCACTCTATAAACCTATTACTAACACAGACTGTCCAGTAAAGATATACTTTTATTAGATTCCCTCAGTTCAGCAAAAGCTCATCTACCATTCAAAGGTGAACAGCTGGAAAACCTCACATTTTTGTGACTAAGTGGTGTGCCTGTCTCTGACTGATGGGTCATAAATAATGCAATCATTACTTATGCTCCTGTTTTATGAATGTATGCTCTTATTTATGCATTATTTTGCTTTTGTTCTGAGTTTGCTGATGAATTTCTAACTCTCTGCAAGCAGCGCAGCTTTGCAGGGGAACAGGGCACTTCTCCTATACATTAATTTTCTTTTAAAGCACATGCAATAGGTTCCTATAATTAGCTGAAGCTTAGAAAGTATCTTACTCCAGCTTTCCTAAAATTAAATATTAAAAACACAGTAGAAATCCAGAGGCATTTCTGCCATATACAGTCTTATGTTTCGTATTTGGTTATACCAACCTGCTTTATTGTCTACCTTGTACAGAAAAGAGCAAGCCACTGAACAAATCTCTAATTATATTTCAAGACGCTTGCAAATAACAGAATCATAAAGAAGGAATCTATGTTAAACCTCAGGTGAAATCCCAAACTTGCTGAAGTATATGGAGATACCAAGAGCTTACTTTGACACCACGGGTTTGATTGTATCTGTGGGTATGTACTATGATACAGACTACAATTTTTATCATTTTTTCATTCTTTTAACAGTCTTTTCTTTCTGACTTCAACTGGTAGCATCTTTACCTCAGAAAATGCAGTGCTTAGTGCACTGCCATCTAACTAGATGACAACAGGCAGTTACTGGAAGTATACTAGATTTCAGCTTTATTGTGGTTTAAATCAAGGATTGCAACTTGTGGTGCAAATCAGAGGACTATATGATTTGCACAGTCTAGTTGTTAGGGTCATTTCAGAAAGAGAGCTCTGACCTTCATAACTGGTAATAAATCAGATAAAGCAACTGGCATTTTCTCATATCAAGTCCACGTTTTTTTGTATTTCTATCCAAAATACACTGTTACAGTTCAATTCTGTGTTAACATCTTAGGTTTTGTTAATCACAATCTGAGTGTCCTGATGCCACAACAAGTAGGATTGCCTGAAGTTAAGAGATCAAGCTGTGAATATCAGCTCCACAGCTCTGAAGTTATCAAGCTGTGAATAACAAGGAAGACCTATGATAACCTTATATGGTGCAAACTCCATTCAGAAAGGAAGTCAGATGTGATTGGCATCACATGCTTTTTTTATTCTATCTCCTTTAAAAGTCAGTATACCCCATTGTCCTAATGGAAAAAGCCTGGATGACTTAAAAGGTAAAGTTTATTACTGACTGTGCTAAGGTATTCCCAGCCTTTGTTTTCCTTATAATAAGCTATATCAGAAACATCTGCTGTAGCTAATTAACAAAAATGAAGTTGTCATATACTTGTCAACTACTTGATAGTTTGGTATTTGGGGATTATTTTTTTTTAGTGTCTAGTGCACCCCATTCAAATTTTCCTGTATATTTAAATCAGCTCAATGTGATCTAGATGAATAGGAAACAAAGCAATGAATGATGTTTAAAGGATTTGTTTTGAAAATTGCTAGGAAAAAATTACTGTTGCCTTTTGAATACAATTTTAAGAACTCATACCAGTTACCAAAAACAAAAAGACATTCTTATAGTCAGGCAGACAAAAGATTCATAATTAGAATTTTTAATCTTAATTTCACAAGCTGAAAAGATAAAAGCAAACTGAAGTGCCACATTCTTCATCTCTCCTTTGTTTTTTCTACCTTGTTAAAGAAGTTTATTTTGCTTGCCTGTTGCAGTGTATTTCAGATATCAACGCTGATGGAAAATTACCACAAACAGTAGCACTTTCCCTGCATCTTTTACATGTAGCAAAAGTCAACCTTGATCTAACCCCAGTTTCTGAGATGGGAGAACTAAGGAGAAGGATTTAACCACAAGAACATTTAGCAACTTCACACCTGCAGAATTTTTTCTGTAGAACCTTCCAATCCCATTATAGCTATTGCTGGAGGGCATGAAAACCCAACATTTTAGGTTCAAAGTCTGATACAGAGATTTTTATCTTCCTACTGTCTTAAATGCTGAATGTTCTGGAAGATGTTCCATTTCAAATTTACTTCAGATCAGGGAACAAGGAGCAGCAGACTGATAGTTTCTTAACAGATCTGCGTTGCCCTGAGGGCAAACTGGACAAAATGAAGGCTCATTCATGACCCAATGCCAAACCTGGCCAGTAGATAATTCAAGAGGCCAGGCTGGACATAAGGAAATCATGGATCCTATAGTCACATTTTCATTTAAAAGGACAAAAAAATCATTTCCCATGTGAGGGAAAAGGGAATAGATTTTATTGAGCTGTTTCTGTTTGAACTGGAGGTCTGTGCACAATCTTCATAACTGGAAGCAAAATGTTCACAATTCATTTCTACTTCTTTCTTTCCAGCATGTGCACTGTAGCAATGCTGTGGACAACAGTCTGTGAACTGCAAGCAGGAGCCAATGCACAGGTTAACAGACAGGGCAGATCTAAATATTAAAAGATGGCTTACAGCATGTGCATTTTACACATTTCCACGTTTCATGTGGTCCTGACACCTTAATGCATTTCTTCAAACACAATTTTGCCAAAGAAACGCCAAAACTAGGATTTTATATGGACAACTTCTGTATCCTTAAGGACTTGCTTGGGATTGGAAAACAAAGGAGAAAGTGCCAGTCAAGCCAAAACTTCCATAAAAATGAACCAATTCCATTTGAGAGAGATTAATTAAGCTTGGTTTAAGCAGAAGTAGTTTGGGCCATTCAAGAGATCAGAGATGTATGCTATGAATGCTGACTTGCATATGCAGATCAAGATGACATTCTTTCAGTAAAAAAATATGCAGTACTACTTTTTGTATAGTGAGACATAAAACTGTGTGATTAAATAAAACTGCAGTTAAAGCACTGTGGAAAAAAAAATTATCCTATAATTAGAAAATATGAGGATATGAATGTTATCAGCAGCTATTAAAGATTAATTGCATTGTTGACTGACTAAACTTAGATCTAGTGCCTTGAACTGCTTTTCACTTATTCTAAATAAAAAACTTCACAAAGGTCTGAATTGAAACACCACTGTAAAAACACACAGCAAATGATTTACTTTTTCAGAGCCAAGAGAAATACAGGCCCATGCCTCCACCATGAGTAGCTCTGGCTTTCTGGAGCTGAAACCTCAGGTATGTATTTTTTTCTCTCTCGTTACTAACTGTCAGAAACAACAAACTAGCATGGAAAAATTAAACCCAGGACGGATCTGAAAGTGAAAGTTGCACATAAAAGACCTAGAATATTTACAAAAACATTTCTCCTTGCATTCTGCTTTGCTGAGTAAAACAAAGATTACCTTTTATCCTTGATTGCTTTCTTTATAATACACAACAGATAAGCTTTTTGAATACCACAAATTTTTTTCATTGCTATCATTCTGAATTCCAAATGTGGAATGGATCAGAGAATACAATGAGATAAATCCAGCAAATGTACTGGCAAAACCCACAACTGAAATAAAGCTCTTCAGTCCCCACTTCTTGTCAGAATGGTGGTCACGGGCTGACAAGATACAAGTCAAAGTGGAAATAGCTATAATCACAGTTTGCAAGGGTTAATGAAAGCCTCTTCTTTGTGTATCCACTGCAGGCATCCAGCCTCTCAAATTCCTAACTGCCATACCTTTCATATCCTAATGGTGCATATACTGAACATTTTTCTGAACCAGGAAAATTAGTCTGAACCACAGAATACGTGGAACAACCCAATATGCTGAAATGGAGCTAATGACAAGAAAAGTTGATCAACTTTGGACTTCAAGTGAAAACAGATAAAAAAAGAATGCAAAGTGAGTGACAAATGGGATTAATCCAAGTGAGCACTGAGAAGGAAGTTGCAGATATTAAGGGAAATGACTCATTCTCTATGTTTGTGTATAGGAAAGGCTGAGTAATACAAAGTTGCCTGGTGCCATACACCTTTATGCTCATTTTGGATCACTCCAGTGAAAAACCCCAAATTCCTTATGTCCCCCTCACCACAAGGTGGCATGTATGTTCTCCCTAGGATTGTTAACTGCCTCTACACTTTTAGGAACACTTTTAGGAATTAACCATTACTCCTTTCTACAGAGAAAAAAGAGTGGGGCTGAGATAAAAGGAGTGAATGATAAACTGCTTTACATTATCAAGTACAGACAACTAAAGGTAAGTAAACTATTCTTAATATGTGGATTAATTCCAAGCTTCCCTTGGTAATGTTATTTAATAAAGAGTCTGAGGTGTATTCACATCAATGTGGAAATTAAACAGGACAAGAAGCTATTGAAAAACCTACAAATACATTCACAAGAAACTCAACAGAATTTAAGGGTGAAATGAAACATGGATTTTGGAGAGCAGACTGGTGCCAAAGGTAGAATTAAGCATACAGAAGCAGAAAATCAGGTATATCTACCAATTACTTTGATTCTCTGTATTTGAAGCCTGCCAGCTGCCCATTGGATGCTGTGCAGTATAAGGGGTTTCCTTGCATTGCTGCCACTTTTCATTCTTGTGTTGTGAGCTTCAAGAACCAAGGGTCTTCCCTTTTTAATTCCGTGTTATAAAATACCACATGATGTGTAACGGCCAGAGAACACTTCTCCACAGTACATAATGGACCCACATGTTTCATATAGCCATCAGAAAGGCACTAAGCAGACTATGAATTCACCAAACTGCAGAAGAGATTTGAAAGCAAACGGAGATAAGTGTGTGAGCACAAAAGAGAGAATTTTTTGAGGACAGAAAAATACTGACATAAATCAAAGCACAGAAACACCAGCATGTGAAGACACCACAGAATATATGTTTTTTAGAAAGTAGATTCTTGGCGATTTAAAGTATAAACTATGTACATAGCTCCCTCTGATGACCACTGGACACGATACAATGCAAGTCTCCCTTTATTTTTGTTCGTGCACTCAACTGACAGCTGACTGGTTAAATTCTAATTGCTTCCAAGTGAGGTCAGCAAAGGTATTTATCGAAAAGGACTGAACAACAGGCTCAACACACACACGCACGCACAAGCACATACACACCAGCTCTCCAGCGTGTTGATTTATGGAAACAATTATCATTCTGGTGGAGCCTTTCTGAGCTGAGGAAGTTTGTAGCTACAGTAGAGTGTCTCATGTTGCAAAAAGCAGACAACAGAAATGGAGTACTTGAGTATCCAGCTCTTATCAACAGGAACAAGTAAGTTATCTGTCCTTTACAAGACGATTCAACAGTTTCTAATAGCTTGTAACTTTTATCTTCATATGTATATGCTAGATGCTAACAAAGCATTAAGAAAACTATTTATATTATAAACTGAAAAGTGTAGGAATAAAAATACAAGGCTAAGACTATGAGGTCTCTTTTGAAATTTGAACTAGAGAAAAGTTATGAGATGGTGTTAATAGTGAATATATAGATATGAAATAATTAGCAGAATTTTACCATGCATGAGAAAGCAGTTTTACAGAATCAGTAGGGGATTTTTGGAAAGATTTAAAACTGAAGACAGGGCTATATTTACAATCAGTTTAAGTGTCTGTAAAAAAAGTTGTGTGAGAGATGTATTGTATATACTTTTGCATATTTTTAATTCAGCTTAGCATATCATACATTTACATCTAGTACTTTTCAGTAGCATAATGTAGCTATCCTTGCATGTTTGTAACAACTGAGTATAAAGACTTATACATGCACCTTTTCTCACAGATCTTTTACTTTCAGTGCAAGCAGCAAATTCAAGTAGTACAGAAGGTCACGACAACAAAGGTTTTTATAACTTGTGTCTTTAAAGGATATTCTGACTGGAGAGATATTTAAGAAGCTCTTCTATTTCGCCATTAACTATTAAGGAATAACGATCAGAATTCTAGAAGAGGGAGCAATCTCATTTAAATGAATCTCTAACTCATAAAGACAGAAGGCAGGTCGGTGACCTAAGAGCAACAGTCTACTTGAGAATTAATTTTCATTATGTTGTTCATGAACACCCAGAACACTGCACTATAATGCACAAATGGATACTGACATGGATCCTGCCAATTTTGCTCTACAGATCATACTTTTACATTATCTTTCTAATGGGCACTGTATCTTTAGCTTGCAATGACATGACTCCAGAGCAAATGGCTACAAATGTGAACTGTTCCAGCCCTGAGCGACATACCAGAAGCTATGATTATATGGAAGGGGGGGATGTAAGAGTGAGAAGACTTTTCTGTCGAACTCAGTGGTATATGAGGATTGATAAGCGAGGCAAAGTAAAAGGGACAAGAGAAGCAAACAACAACTACAGTAAGTAATACTTTTGCTTTTTCTATTTCAAAGTTTTTAGAAATCTACACAACATTGTTCCCTATCCCTTGACTTACTGGAATTTCAAAAGAATTTTGTACAGTGTACTGACCATTGTATAAGTTTTCCAGTTAATCCTACAGCAGGACATTTGAGATTGATTTTGAAATGCGTCATTTTAAATACTACATTGTAGATCTGCTAATGTATTAGTTACAGCTGGTAACTATTAGCAAACAGAGAGCCTATTTTAACAAGTGAATTAAGGTTGTAAGTATGGAAATGTATAACCACAAACTCTGCTCATAAAATACTTGTGAAACATTAAACCACATTTATATAGTCCCCAAACTACCTAAAAGCTTGGTGTGTTTGAGTTAACAATTAAAACATATGCAATACTAGAAAGTTCAATGGAAAGAATTATGTAAAC
Source organism: Bucco capensis (assembly GCA_013396975.1). Lineage (NCBI taxonomy): Eukaryota > Metazoa > Chordata > Aves > Piciformes > Bucconidae > Bucco > Bucco capensis. The sequence continues at coordinate 957,215 of VWZO01018873.1, read as the reverse complement.
TCTCTTGCAAAATCTTTTAGATAGTTTGCCAAGCCAGAAACAAAATCTATTATAGTTTCCGTCGTTCATTATTACAATGATCACGATGCTGAAAAATATCCTCTCCTCTTTCCTCCAAAAACATGACTCATCTAGAGAGAATGGACATATAATATTTTGCAAAGCTAACCAAATACAATTTTTGATCTGGCAGAAGAATTGTTGTACTGATCTGTATTTTTCACACAATTACCTATCTATCTTCCATTTACAACTGAAGGCATTGATTTTGCAGTCACTATTTTTGCCACTTTGGCTTTCATGCTATCACAAATATATTGTTTATTTAGAGAAACATGACATCTACTTCAAAAGACATTAATTTCTTCAGACAAAACAGGAAAATATATAGGATTATACTGTGCATTTCATAACAGAATTATAAGGAAAAGAGACCAGAGTCACATTGCTCTAGCATTTAGAGTTAAATGAAAGGACAAATATATTTTCAAGGATGCGATTAAATAAAGTTTTAATGCAGGTTGCACATATTACTGTGCTTTTAAATATAACAGTAGCAGCAAAAGAAATCAGTAAATCAAACTTCAAGAACTGTTAGTGCTATTCAGCTTTCAGTAGTCAGTTGGCTACTTATTTTCTGTAAGAGCAGCACTTTTGCATGCCAAGTCCCTGGCTAGTGGACTTCACAATTTAGTTCTTTACCTCATGACTACATTAAGTGCTTAGCAACTTGTGTGGCTAAAACTTCGCTGACTGATGTTACTGTTTCTTCTAAAATTGGTTTCCATATGTGTCCTTTCTTCCTACATTATTACATAGTGAATAACCATATTCCTCTGAAAGACAACACATGGCTAGCAGCCAAATAAATTATTTGGTCCATATTCAAGAAGACTCCCCTTTAGTTTTAGGGCATTGTTACAACAGGGATCCATAGAGCTAGTTTTGAAATGAAATGTTGTTCCCATAAAAATCACTGGAAAAAATGTTTCTGACTGTGTAAATAGTTTCTTCTAAATTTTTGCAGATAAGTGAACAACCACAGTACCCAGTGTCTTCTCTTATTATTTACAAACACTTTGAAGATATTATGGCAGCATATAAAGCTGAATAATTATATGAAATTTGCCTTTTTTAAGTTCTGTGATGCTTAAGTAAAAACATTGTTAGTAGTTTAGCATTATTTCAAATTGAAGTACAGGATCTCAATTCTCTGCAGGATCCCAGGCTGCTGAACCACACTAATGACATCTTGAAACATTCTGTAGTGAAACCATTAGAGAATTTCAGATCATCTTATCCTAAAGGCAATCCATTTTTGTGCAGTTTTCTGAACACATTATGACTATTTAGTGATGCTAACTACCAAAAATAAAAGAAAGGCAATCCTGAGTCATTAAATTCTGACATTTATACTGCAGTGAAAAAAAGAATACTTGTTCTGTTAAATGCAATGAGTATCAGGAGGAAAAAAAAAAATCAATACTTGAATGGTTTATCTTGAAACTATTGTGCACTATGATAAACTGTCTCCACTAAATTTAACTAAAGTATGTGGGAAGCCTCCCACCATCTTAAGTCTCTTCTAATTTATCTGTTGTATACTATGAAATAGTGTCCAAATGTTTTTGTTGTCCAAAGTAGAACAGAGAAACATAAATCAAGAGGACTGGAAAAATGTGAAAACTGGTGACTTGGATTTTCTGGGAAACTAAAACAAAAATTAGTATGGTGAAAAAAATTCTTTTTTTATCATATCCTCTACTTAACAGAATATGCAAGAAATCTTTTTCAAGATGTGTTTATGGCTCTCTACTAAAATAGCCATAAAGAAAATAATATGATCTGAGGAAAAAAAACAACCACCCACCAAAAAAAAACCCCAAAACCAAACAATCAGCCTGGAATATTACACTTTCCCTAAGCAAAATTTTTAGCATTAGAAGACCAAATAGGTTCTTTATATCCAGAATCTCTGAAAGGCATAATTTTAAAATCCTACTTATCACAAGATGGGTTAATCTGGGTGTTCAAATATTCTGATTCTGTGATTTCAAGTTCTGAACTTGGCAAAAGGTAAATCACACCTGTGTGTCAGGATGGAATCCCAGAACAGCTGCAGTCAAAATAATCAGTGGGTATGAAAACTGTTCCTCTGAGAAGTACCTTCTTTTTTTTTTTTCCAGATTTTCCACCAACATAATAAATAGAAAGAATCCTTTTCCCTTTTGAATCACTAACACGTGCTACTAAAATGAAAACAAGATAAAATTTGTATTTCTAACTATCATAACTTAGCTTCATAAAAGAAGCTGCACTGACAGTTTTGCAGACAGTCAAGCACTTGTTCTCATCCTATGATTTGTGAAGCATGAATAATGTGAAAAGCAATTTTTCACATTAAGAAATGTCTGTAGAATAACTTAATCATAACTCTGGCAAGTGCCAAAATTCACAGAGCTTCTCTTATCAGTCGAGACTATAAATGTAAGAATGCCAAGATGGTGAGGAATTTGGGTCTTCGTAATTCAAACTTCTCTAGAGTTACAGATAAAATATATATATACACATAGCCTATGAAAGTAACAGTCAAAGTAATGAAAGTGTTAAAACTTCCCAAGATTTTAATTCCTAAGACACTGTGTTAAATGCATGTGGGTTGAAATTCCCCGACAAAATTAAATACTGAACCAAATGCTTAAATACTTAACCAAATTAATCTGTATTTACCATTCACTTGTTTCAAAACACTTTAGAATTTACCTGCTTAGTCCAAGAAATATGTGTTTCAGTGAAAGCAAATTGTTGAATCCTGTTTACAACAGTGATGCCCTTGCTAGGGAGCCAGAGAGTGCTCTTCGGCACACAGCTCAGAAAGCAGTAGAGCCTTCTGGTGGACATCAAGGTGATAACTCAAGAGTAAATGAAGCAAATCAGAGGACAGGGATCTCCACTAAGCAGAGGAAATGACTTTGCACCTGACAGCTTTGCTTTCATTATGAAAGCTAGATGACAGAATGAGAACTGGGAGTCACATAATGAAAAATTAAAGCAAGAATTAGGAAGCAACCAAGAGATGAGGTCATCCAGAAAAATCTGTCATTATACAAATAAAACTTTTCTCTTTGAGAATCTTTGCCCAAGCCTAAACTATATGCTTATTATTAAAAAAGAAATGTTGTGTCATGTTCATGTAAAATGATCTAAGTGGGCACACATAAAGGATTTTTGAATTAATGGTTTAAAAAATGAGAGTTACTGAGCACATCTTGGAAATAATATGGCCATTTGATAACTATCTTTGATAGAAAAATAAATCTTTCCTTATTACTACTTAGTCCTTTCATTTCAGTTTCTGTTTATGAATTTTGCCAGATTTTATTTGATTTTGTTCAGGAAAAAAGGCATCTAAAATCAGAGTTTATTTTGACTCTATCCAAGAGGATTTACAACTACGACTGGATGATGCTTTAGGACTTTCCACGCTCTGTTGCCTTTGGAATCTCATTTTAAGAGACTTCAAAGGGTCTTTTAGTTACTAGAAAATCCTTCCCGGAACTTGAATCCTAAGATGTCTGATCCTATCATATTCCATGTGTGCTCTAAACTCAGAAAGTGCCAATTTCCTCTTTTCAGTGGATAAAACAAAAAAAAAATTAAAATAAGCAAGATAGTCTAGTGGGAACTTGGCACAAAATGGCTGAAATCTTGATTGAAGTTTCTGTCTTGGAAAACTACTTGTATTTTGACCAAAATCCAGAGAGTCATGGTTTTCAGCAATATTAAATGAACTCTAACTCAATTTATTCAAAACTAAACCGTAAGTGATGACAAAATATACTTTATACACATCATAGTTGTTAAATACTCATACTTGCTTAGAAAACAAAATTATTTCCCATAGCATTTTACATGTGATTCTTAAAGAGGTAAAACAAATGTTGGACTCTGTATGCTGTGCTACTATAGAAAGAGAGAAGTGAGAAGATGCAGTGTCTGAAAACCAGTTATTTCAAGGCAGGTATTGATGTACCAGATTCAGTTTAGAATTATGTGTGTTGCAACCAAATAGAAGGTCTGTCTTTGCCACTGCATTCTTGATTTTTCAAGAGGTTGTTGGTTCAACAAATATGTTGGCACCAGGAGAAGGCAAACCTTCACTAATGTGAAAGTGCTTCAGCTTCACATTAGTACTCTGCTAATCTTTTAAATTATAGCAGACAAAGATCTAACTCAAATGGGAATATATCTGTATCCTCTCAAAACTTAGCCTACAGTGCCAAGAACGACTTCCTCTCCTACAGTGATTAATCAAATGTAAGAGATTTCCCTGCTCCCTCTCTAGCTTTTTGTCTAGTACTGGTGGTAAATACCACCCCTCAAGTTTCAAACAGCAGAAGAAACTCTATGTCTAGACCTTAGCCTACAAATCCCAGCTTTTCACCATGCACTGCTCAAGATCAGTTTTAGCAAAGATGCAGATGACAGAAGCAGCTGAGTGATGCCTGACGTCTTACAACTTCTATTGAGTATCCTTTGGGGAGCTGGGGAGAAAAAGGAGGGAGTAAAACTTTGAAGCACTGCAGCAAGACTCTTCAGATCTCATGTATCAATGCTCAGATCAGCACTCAGCTGATACACACGGGAACCACAAAACACAAATAAAACTGTTCATCACTTCTGACTTTTCCCCCTGAATCTTCATCACCTTGTCTATTCTGTGCTATTTACCAGCTGAAAAATATGTAAAGCCATACTGGTAGCAGTTTATACTCTCTTTTCACTCAGAACATAAAATGATTCTATATGCTCTGTGAGGGGAGAACCAAACCTCTGGGCTCAGGCACAGGCAGCAGCTTCACAAGCTAGCATATGCCAACAGGGCTATGTATGAGCCAAAATCAGTACAAGCAGTGAAAAACATCTTGTGCTTAAACTGATTCATTTGATGTTGATACACCTTTGGAAGTCAACTGGGACTTGGCAGTTTTTCTGAATCTCTCAATACTGAGATTTATCAGAAACAAGAAATGTTGTATTTTTATGGAACCATCAATCAAGTTTATCAGCCAACTTCAGAAGCAGTTACAGGATACATTTAAAAAGATAAATTGCAGCCCCTCTCCCCCTTGGCTTTTTTATCCTATTGTTTACAATTTCCAAATGTACCAAAATTTCAGTATTGTATCATTAAGCATGTTATTGCTCCATCCTGAAGAAAATGTGCTGAAGTAGCCCTGACCTGAGACTCAAGAGACTTGAGGCTAATCCAAACTTCTAAGCAATTTGCTTACAGACTTTGGGAAAGTTTTTCAAATCCTCTGTGCTTCTCTGAAAAAGAATTATTCACCTCTGTGTAAAAAGCTTTAAAAATTATTAGTGAAAAACTTCCAAACTAAAGAACTGTGTGTTAATTTTTATAGATATTAACTACTTCTATTATAGAACACTAACTATAAGTCAGTAGATAGAAAAATACAGAGTTCAGACAAATGTTAAGGAACTCATTCTCCATGCAAATACAATTTGGTAGAAAAATTAGTTCCTTATACAGTCAGTCTTGTAAAACAAAACCAAAATCCAGATATCTCCCTTCACAGCTTCCAACTTTCTCTATTGTTTGAGTATCTGAAAGTGATTTCTTTGATTCCTAGGATCCCAGAGCATAGAACAAAGCTGATTTTCCCCTCCATCTTCCTTAAAGCTCAGAAAGATCAAGACATCCTAAAGCATATAACTATACTGTTCCACACCACAAGATGTATCAACCAGTAGCATATTTTGGAACACTTTCCTCATAAAAACAGAGTAAGTTTAGGCAAAGAAAGGCTGTTACTCTTCTTGGGTGGCACATTGCTTTCATTGCATAATTGTCTATGACTATATTTGGCAACTGTATTTCAATTGTCTTTTTTGACCTTTGACTTTATATTTAATTTTGGATATGAGCTGATGGAAAGGTCAAGTTAGCCTTTTGCTGAGTGTAATTCAGAAACATTATTAAGAAAAAGTTAACACTGAAAATTCCTATGGCAACAACATAATAGAGGTTAACAATCATACCACTGAACTGTCACACTAAAACTTTCACAACACATGACATCATTTATACAAATGGAAAAAATTCTTTGTAACAATTGGTGCTGAAAAGTTGGGAGTGGATATTCACAGATGTGGCCCACAGCTTCATGAAAACACACCGAAAAGCAACAAAAATACCAATAGGCTCTCTTGACTAATATTTAGCTTCTGAAGCAATGAACAAAACCAAGATTAGATTGTAATGGAATTTTTTTTATACTACTCACATACTGCCCATGATACAAATCTAGTACCTGCACAGCTTATCACCAGAAGACTACAATATTCTTAACAGGCTGAATCAGGTAAATCCCAGTTAATATCAGCACAACTCTGTCAATTAATTCCAACCAAGCATTTGCTCCTTAAAAGTTATAGGGAGACTCCAACAGTTCAAAACCAGCATGAAATCATTGAAAAGTCTATTTATTCTATTAGAAACACTAAGATTGTCCTTGAATATGCAATCCTTCAAAATTAAGAACATTGATAGATCAATGCAAAACTATAAACAAACCCACAGAAAACACAACCATTTCATAGCATTTAGAACCACAATAGCTTCAATAGGGAGTGACAAGCCCCACCCATCTCCATCCGTTCAGTCAGAACACTTTTTGAATAACCCCATTACCTGTGGAGTTTTTTTGAAGGAGTTTCCTAGTGTTAGTACTTCAGCCTTTAATAGCATACACACTTTACCTTACTTCCGTTTTTGGCAAACTGGCTTGCTTGCTTTTAAACGTGTTAATAGACACTGGGAGGTGCTATAGACTATAAAAAGCAGCTGATCTGACTTCTCCTTGGCCATTTTGATACAGTCCCTTCTAGTTAGACAAATATCAAATTCCAAAGTATTTCAAAATAAATAAAACCCACCTGCTAACAAGAAGCATATATTCATTTGTAATCTGTGCTAATTTAATGAGTTTTAAACACGACACTTAAATGTCAAGTGGAATTTGATATTTCAGCCACAAGTAACTTTGCAAAAAAACCCAAACATACATGTTATCTAGAGCTGAAGATATTAGGGGGGAAAACTAATCACAATCAACATAAAATGTTGTAAAGGTTGCACGTGAATTTGCTGAAGTCTCAGAGGTGCTCAGGTGAACTGGTGCCATAGTTCTGTGGGCTGTTTGTATGCACAGCTGTAAGCAACGTAGTGGCAAATGTGAGGTTTTAGATGCTCATCAGGTGCGTGGAAATTAGCTTTCTTGCTTCTTGCATAACACATGTGCAACACTGCAGTATAATGATAGATTTGCCCTTTGAGTGATCTACATGACCTCTGCAGGTAGCAATGTTCAGGCTCTCTAGCTAGCCACTAAGCAGATGAATCTGGGAGAAAATATGGATCTAGCTATATGAAGGGAAGGCAGCAGCAGAGGTTGGGGAATGGACAGATTCCAGCCTGTGCTTGTGTAGCTTCTGTAGCAAAGAGACCTTATGAAAACAACAAATGGACTCCCTAACAGAAACTCTGAAGTAAAATAGAGAGGATAACTTAATCCTAGGGAGCGCAGCCAGTACAAGGACCATAGGAAAGTGCAACTTCCATCAGCAAAAGCAACTTCAATTCCATCATGCTAACTTATTTCCTTTAGAACAGCCTATGAAGCTTAAGAACTGCATAGAAAGTGCAAGATAATAAAAAGAAAACCAAATAGTACTTGAGTGCCTATTGCTGACATTTTAAAAGGATTTAAGGAACTAGCTATGTAAATCCAGCACATAATGATTCAAATGAGACTTGCTTATTAGGATGACCTTGCCACAAGAAATAGATTTACAGCATGGGAAAGGCCAGGACAAGATCCTCCTTAGCAGTGGTGCTTTATTTTTGCTTATGCAGGGAAGCTGCACCTGAGAAACCTTGAAGTCATCACAGCCACCAGATAGCTTTCTAATGCTACAGCAAAAACTTGTAATGCTATGTTTACATAAGGACAGAGACAAATACTAGTGTCCAAACTTAGATTCATCCAAATCAAAATTCCCCAGCCAGCACTATTGCTTGTGTTTAGCACCATCTTACCCAAACCATGCTACAACACTAAAAAGAAGTGTCTGCCACATACTAAGCACATCTCTGACAATATATGAACCGCAAAGCATGACAAATACTCAAACCAGCACTCTGCCTACAAATGTTACTAACCAAAACTTCAATTGGATACTACTTCAAGCAGCTATTTTCAAACAAACTGGTGACAAAAAGCCATTCTTCCAATTCAAGTAAGTTCTGTTCTTCTAACTGAACCTTTTACAATTTTTTTTTTAATATAAGGATCCTGATCAATATTTCCAAATATTCCAAAACCAAATTAAAAAGTTATCTTTTACTCCAAGGCAAGCAAGTTCCCCTTTAGAGCACTATAAAACACTGTACACAAGACAGAAAAAAGAAAAACTTCCTTATACCATATGTCCAAAATATGATTCCTAAAAGATCCTTCATCCACTCAGGAAACAAATGCTACCACCTACCTCATCAGGTAAGAGGCAATGTAAGCCACATGGAGAATCTCTTTCCTGTAAGGAACTCTCCTTTCTCAATGCTGGCATGTTAGAAGGGGCTGGCTGTGCTCTCCTTCCTCCAACTTAATAATGTAATCAACCTCACAGGTGTTTTGAGCCTCTTGCTCTCTGACAATCTACCAGTACTGGTATTACAGTTTAGAGTGCTGAGCATTCTGAGTGTCTGTTTCAGCAGTCAGGAAGGAAGTTTTCTTATTGAGGCTGTAAAAGACCATGTAAATTTGTCCCTTTAAATGCTTCTGGTGTTTAGCAATGAAAATAAGACAGTTATTAATAAAAGCTTTCTTTTAAATTATTATGCATCAATTTCAATCACAATATTCAAATAGCAAACTATTGTTCGGACTACTTGATTACAAATACCAAACTAAAATGACTTAATATGCATTCATTTATAACTGCATCTTTGTGTGACTTGGGAAATTCAGTCTATATTACTGAATATAATTGTAATTCAGTAAAATTAAAGCAAAAAAATCCCAAGATTACCACATCTTTCTAGGAAACTATAACCACATCTTTCAACAAAATCATGCTCTGTTAATTTTTTTAACTACGTAATCCAGTGTTTTGAATTGGAATTAATCTATTTAAATCATAGTGATCGAGGGCACATTCTGAATGATTTAGTGGACATTTCTGAAATGGCACTTTGATCCAGAGGGAGCAAAACCTGTTCATACCAAAATCATACACCCTTAATTTAGTAATGTGGTGAACAACCTAGCTCTGATCCAACCAGATTATTTAAGAGAATGTGATGGATTCCATTGGCTATACCATTTAAGCAGAAAATGATCTAGTGATAGAAGATGTATTTATCATAATTTTTGCAAGAAATTATTGGAAAATTTATTCAGAACTGTTTAACATTTGGAATGTAGTAAATACCTATCTTTGCCATAATAAGACTAATTCAACATTTCCTTATATTACAGAATATGCATAAATAGAAGTAGAGATTTTGTACATTGTCCTTTTCAGATAGGATCTGTAAACGTCCCAGAGACAATTTTCTGAAAGTGCTGACAAGTACTCCAGAAACATTTCAAGCATATACATGGTGCTCACAGTTCTAAATCACTTTAGATGATATTTTCAAAAATGTGCAAGTAGCCATTGTTATGCAACTTTGTAAGAGAAAACAAATAATAGAACCCATATTTCCTGACTTTCTCCTACTCACTTGCAAGTGATCATCTTGTACCCAGAACTTACATAATCTTTTTTCCTGCTAGGGCTAAATTAAACTGTGTGACTGACATTACAAAAATCTTCTTTCCCTTTCTCTCTCTTCACATTAGCTCTTTACTTTTTTCTGTCTGTGTTTGTTTGGGGTATCATTATCCATGTAATCCACATATGACAACATTTAACAAACATTAGTTTTGTGCAAATTGCACATGAGAGTAATCATGCTTATTCCCCCAAACAATTAACTATGTGAATTCCAATACTAGAATGCAGATGATCACCCCCTTATAGGTGCTGCAGGAAAATTCAGGACATTTCTGCCTGTACACAACACCATAATATTTGAAGATATTGGATCATAATTTATTATATTGTCTTCTGGTTCATACTTCATCAATACAGTTACAGGTGCTCTCAGCTGAACTCAGCTTAGCAAAGCAGAATTGCCAGTTATAGCTTCTGTTTCATGAGTTTACTCTTTTCCTGCTCCAGATCCCTCACAGTGTTTTCCTCTTGTTACCTGGCAGCTGCTTCCTAAACTAGCCACTGTTAATAGACCCCTAAAGAATTATATATACATCATCAGTTGCAATCACATGTACTGCATTGTACCTCACAGATGGTACTGCACAAAAAAAAGTTTGATTTGAGCTCTGTCAAATTGTGTCATATTTATTTAATTAACATAGATTTCTACATAAAAAAACAACCAAAATAACTCCTCTTTGTGCGTGGCATTTGATTGAAATACCTTCTCAACAACAGAGACATATAATCCACATGGCTGCTCTGTTTATATTGACTTACTGCTGAACTATAGAGAACTCTCATTAATAGTCTAAATATAAATAGTATAAAAAATATTGCACAGCTGTGTAGGAGTTAAATTACTGAGTAGTGGAAAAGCTATCTAACCCTATGATTCATTAGGAAAAGTTTGCTCAAGAAAGACCCATATTAGGAAAGAGACAAATATATGCCATTTGGAAAAGCCTGGCTCTACTGAAATCAGAAAGAGTTTTGTAACTGATGTCTATCCATGGCTTGAGGAGATGCCAAATAATAACTATTGCTTCTGCATATCTGTGTGCTTTTACTTTAAGATTTGGTTTCATAACATTGGTAATACAGACTGGGCACAAAGAAAAATGAAATTCCTGTTCCACCATTAATCTCTTCCTGATTTTCAAGTCAGAATGACTTATACAGGTAACACCTATATAGGAGTAATGTTATTATCTCTATTTATTCTACTCAAGATAAAGGTTTCAGAAAGCAATACACCGGAACATATGCAATTTAAGGTATTCAATTTGAAGGATAGTTAGCTATTACTTTTCAAATATATGTGCAAATTTCTATTTCTGTATGAAAGATATAAATGGAAGTTTATTCTAAGTTTTTTGAAGCTGTATTAAAACTACATTTCTATACTGACTAGAAACTGATTCCATTCTTTAACTGAATATATATTTAATACTAGAAATCTCTATTTTCGTATTTTTTTTCACTCATGTAACACTCATATTTACATAAGAATGGAGAACACATTGATAGTCATGAAGGAATTAAGGTGGCACAAAAAAAACCAAGCTAAAAAGAGCAGAAGCACTTTGTTTCTTTTTTCTGTGGCAAAAAATAGCTGTCTTCTCAGTCAATTTTAGTACTTTTCCCCCTTCTCCTTGTTGCAATACAGCTGAAGCCACAAATACTTTACACAAAGAAAGAAAAGGCCTCTTCATCACTTTAAGTGCTTGGAATAGCCATAATTGTTTCAGTCAGAGCAAAAAGCATAGCAAATTCTTAACCAAGAACAGGGGTTTAAAGTATATTTTAGAACATACCATTATGGGTTCAGCCACGCTCTGTGCTTTTGTAACTTCATGGTCTTCTAGGCAGTTCTAAAATTTCCTGCTGAATTAATGTTACACAGTAACTTTCCTTTTACTTTTCTGTTACAAACACTAGGAGAGACCAGTCCCGTGAGCAGCAGAAATGAGCACAAATAGAGTGCAGAACCAAAAAAGGCTTGCGAACTGAGTCTATCGATTAGAAAATTATATAAGCTTAACACAAATCCTCCACAAAATAAAAATGTAAGATCTGCAAGCCCTTTATCTGCACATACAGCTTCTGCTATCCAGCCAACAGTTTGATACTAAAAACCCACTAGCCTCTACCTGAGTCCTCTAGCTCTATGAACCTATGGAAGAAATCTCTACCATATTACTCTCCTCTCTTACAGAGAACATTCCACTCTTCCCTGGTTGAACAAGGTCCTTGTTTAAGTCTATTAGCTGAAATGCATTTTCCAATATCTACATATCATAGACCTGCTGTTTTCAGTTTTCAAATGGGTCCATATATTTTACTACGGATTGCTTATGTGTTCCTTCTGCAGAACGCATCAAAACTTCATGATACCAATACATATAAAAACCAAAATAAGAATTATGCGAGTTGTAGCAGAGAAATTGAAACGCGAAGCATATTTCAGTGTTTGGTCTAATACAGATTTTGAAAGTTCAACTGAATCTAAATTATTTGTCAGCAGCAAACCAGAACAATTTGAGAGACCATATCACATAAATATACATTCAGTAGTGTTTTGAAGGCAGAAAGAGTTGAGCCAGATGGTTTCAATCAGTTCCCACTCTGTGGTGCAGCAAGGGGTTAGTATGATTTTCTTAGCAGCTTCTTGCATTTTCTACCTTGAAAGGAATGACCTACTGCCTGCTTGTGTTCTTGTAGACACTGTAATTGATATATTTCGATGTCTGCCTTCAGCTGTTCCTGCACCAAGTAACAGTTCTGATTTGGAAATTGAATTAAAATGTATTCAGTTGGGCAGTGCTTGCCCTGTATTTTAGCTAAGTAAATAGAGCTCTTGCAATAGGGGTTGCAGTGTTTATGAATGAAATGCTCTCTTAACTGTGTGAAACAAAATTTTATTGTCCAGAATTTCAAACCATTATAACTATTTGTTCCTATGCCAAAGACATACATTCAAGCACTGGAATACTGCAGCTATCTTCTTTCTTATGTGTTCAGTTTCTGAATTTTACTCATTTAAAATAATCCAGTTACTAGCTACATCTGGGAACATTTTAACTATTAAAAATGCATTTTACTTTATATTTAAACTATTAATATCATTTTCAGCACTGAGAATGCTATTATCATTCTAAGAGCATGAAATAATAGCTTTTAGTAATGTTTGTCAACAATGTATAATTCTAAATTTTCCTGAAAGAACAGGAAGGCAGTTCTTAGATTCAGTGTGTCCCCAGAATGTGGCTTTGCTATTCCTTCTGTCAGGCCTGTTTCAGGGAGCAGAAAAGCTGCCACAGGAATGCCTGGAGACAGTGCAACATGCAGAACAAAAGAGCTAGACCTTAAGGGTGAGGGAATCATTTACATAAAAAAGAACAGGTTCTGTCTTAGATGTATTTTTCCCCCTTTAACTAATTCCAGCACACAGTGTCATGTCATATTTATGCCACCCTTGCAAGTGCCTGCAGCCAGCTTATAGAGGTGATAAGCTACAACGGCACACAAAACACACCTGGAAGTGAAATTCTTCAGAACATAATTCAGATAACAAATCATTTGGGGTTTTTATGCACAGAAAAGGTATGTGAATATGCACTCGTGTTTTCTTTAGATAAAACATAAGAAAAAGCCTTCCATAGAAATGACCTGACTAATTTTATGTCAATTATGATCACTAATTCCACCCAGAAAAGAGGGAAGGAAATTTTATCAGCAGTGATAAAATTTGCTGAGGCAAGACACCAAAACAGCAGCACTTTACTAGATGGAAATACTAAATTGCATAGCAAGAAATATCAAAGGACAAATTAATATATTTAAAGACTTCTGAATTACAGAAGAATCTGGAGGCACTGAAAGCCTAAACTTGGGAATTTTGAAGCACTAAATGGATGCATCTCATTTTGCCATGAAAAGGTTAATTAGCAGCATTTTGCATGTACTTTTGTAATTTTGAAGCTAGAACCTAAAAGTCTGCAAAAGCTTGAAAAGATCATTTATTCTAGTGAAATTGGCACCGAAGACTTAAATACTAGAAATATCCTTCATCTGAGCTGTAGGGAAAGTGTTGTACAAGCTTAGCTCTACACAAATAAATAATTAATTTTCTTACTGCTTGGAAAAAATTATATTTTGCAAACAGTTATTCCACCTTTTTCTTCCATTTTTAATATTAGTAAATTATTAAAACTGCAGTAAGAGAGTACTTTTCCAGACTTAGGATTAAGACTTGGATTTTACAAGACACTATTAGTACTAAAAAATAATACTATTTTTCATTATAACCATATGTTCAGCTCCAAGGCAATTTTTATTAGAGGGAAATGTAGTTTCCTGCAAAAATGAAAAATGGCTATGTGCTGTACAAGAAAATATTTATATGGAATGCACAATGGAGATCAGCCCAACCCCTAACATTCTATGACTCTATGATTCTATGAAGGGTTCTAATAAGTTTAATGAGAAATTCACAAGTGAATGACTGCCTGGGGCAGCATGTTATTCAGTCATTACAACATTACAACATTCACAAGTCAGACCTCTAAATTGAAAAGTTCCATAGTTTTACAATCTACTTCGGTGAAAAATGTCACATCCTTTTGGTTTTGAAGATCAAATCGAGAAATATTGGAAGGACAGTGATCCAAAGTGCTAATGTTCCAAAGACTCATACACAGAAGGAAAGAAAGCAATTTAGACTCAGAATATCCTAGACCAATTCTTCTTACACTACCATTTTCAATGAAGGATGAAGCATTTGCTTATAAACCTAACTCACTAACATTAGCAGAGAGTTAATATCAGAGGCCAAAGAGGTTTTACATTAAAGAAAAATACTCAGAAAGTCTAAGCTGTTTCTCTTCAGCAATAATTCATTGCAATATGGTCACTGAAATCCTCACTACAGTAATCAGTGGAGATTTACTGAGTGTGGTATACTATGAGCACTGCTTCTCATTTATTCACTTTGACAAACGCTAGAAAAGGCTTTTAATAGTTCCAACTGCAGACAGAAGATGGTAAGTTTGTAAATGAAAAGGAACATAAAAAGGAATGTAAATTAAAAGGAACATTGCAAACGTCCATCTGGAAGTTCAAACCAGACTCATCTTTTCATGCTGTGGTACCAGTAATACATATTCCAAAGGCCAGATTAGACTTTTGATGACGTGGAACTGTGTAAATACTTTGAACAATGCAGACTTAAGGGTGGAACTCAGCTTACTCCTTCCTTTTCTGTCATAAAGGTAAATACCCACAAGTTCAAGAACTCATGAATAGATGTTTAAAGTAAAATAAGAGCATTTTTAAACAGTCATATTAGTTGCCTGTTGTATCTTCTCTCTTCTGTTTGATTCTATCTTGAATTTTTATACTAACTTCACAGAGTTACCAAGTTAGAAGTTTCTTTCAAAAGACTTGACATGGCTCACATTCCATAACTGGTTTACCTGTTAACTGCTGAATCTCAGCAGCAATGCATGTATTAATCAATTTCTGGGATTGGCAAACAGCGGAAAAATTTGTGGATAATGTAAAGTCAAGCAAGGAATCTATAAAAAGATCAATAAGTGAAAATCCACAAAGTACAAAAAATACTTCGATGGACTTCAGTTTAGCAATAAGTTGATTTTCTTTTAATACAGTATGCCTACTAGTTTTGTGCCAAACGAATGGCAAAAAGGTAACAGCATCAGCTACTTATGTTGAGTCTTACATGTTCTGTACACAGACTAAACCTTATAAGCGAATTCTGCTACTTGATGATACTTGAACAATATCCTGCATCAAATCCTCAAGGAAGATCTCTCTATCCTTAATCAAATTTCCTCAGATAACCACAGTTTCTCCTACCTGGAAATTATACCTAGGACAAAACTAGGAGTTCTGAATGCTTTGAATGTTTGCCCATGACAACCAGGTGTCTGAAGCAGTAGCTGCAACTGTTCCACTGCAAATTGTTGACAGATCCATTGTTTATGTGCAGGATCATTTTTACAGTCATATTCATATCTAGAGTGCTTCAGATAGGCTACACATGCACAGCAAATGTACACATGGGCACAGCACAAAGCCTCTAAATAAAAGCTCTTTAGCCTTTCAAACTGGTCTATGCTGTAAGTAACAATGTATTCTATATGTCTTTATGTCATAAATCCAATTTCTGAGTATCACAAGGAGAAGCAAATACATGACAGTTAAAAAATAAAATTATACTGTATACATGTACCAGCTTGTTTTCTCTCAACTAATTATTTATCAAAATCATATCCATAGACAGAAAATTCTTAGAGTGGGGACAATCTCATTTCTGCTTTGAAAACCATTATAACATGTACTTGTGTATTTCTACTTACATAGCTTATGAACATAAGTTCTGTGAGGTACCATCTGGGAAACTCTTTCACTCTCTCACTAAGGAAAGTACAAAATACAAATACAAATTCTACTTTCTATCACTTATAATGGAATAATTGGGAAGGGTAAAAGAAGAACTAAATCATGTTAAAATATCTCTTAAATTAACACCTGTATTTGCAGTAATTTTTTTACCATTAGGTTTTGTATTCGAGAGAGAATGAGCATACAAGTTGTTCTGCTTAAAAATTAACTTTAAGATGCATCCATTTAAAAATATTATTAAGATTCAAAATAACATAAGCACAAATACTTCACAATATACACACTTTTTAAAAAAGAGGTAGAAAGGGGTAATGTTTCCTGAAAGCAATGATTTACAAAACTATCCAATGAAAGGGTTTCTTTACTTTCAGAAAACAAATACTAATAGACTCTTTTGGAAAAACATTTCAAGAGTAATAAGCCAGTTAATGAATGTATTAATTGTGCTGGCTCACCAAATGCATGCATGCAGTAATACCGTGAAAGTTTTCCAAAATAGTGTATGATTGACCATGATGATTTCTATTTTCTTCTTCAAGAGGCACAAACATTAACTTATTACATCCCAGAACAAAAGAACAAATTACATTAAATAGCATTAAACACTGTCTCGTAAGCCACAACAAGAGCATTTTTCTTGGCCTTGAATCATCTGCAAAGGTCACTTAAATTCTTAAAAATGTGCTCCAAATTTAATTAATTAGAAACACAAGTTAGTGAAATTTAGAAGTTTTGTTTTGTTTTGACATATTCCCCATCCATGTCTCTTCTGCCCCCTCTTTCACTACTTGAGAGTCCACATACTTTATCTTAAGACAATTCTCCCTAGGAAGTGGTGTTTCACAAACATGTTCCTCACAAGTGTTTAACTGCCAGAGCCAGGCTCCCTACCCCTGCAAATCAGCAACTGACTGGGCTTTTTCAACCTGAGTGCACAGAGAGGCCACG
The DNA here is from genome assembly GCA_013396975.1 of Bucco capensis. Classification (NCBI taxonomy): domain Eukaryota; kingdom Metazoa; phylum Chordata; class Aves; order Piciformes; family Bucconidae; genus Bucco; species Bucco capensis. The sequence continues at coordinate 939,992 of VWZO01018873.1, read as the reverse complement.
AGAAATAAAGTGGTGTAAATACCACACAAACTTCATTATTTTAAAGCAGTTAGAACAGTTTTAAAATCAGGATTAGATATATTATGTGTTTGCTATTTTTTTATAAGGAAATGATAAGAATGTAAAATAACAACTAGGTTTTGGGCATTTGCTTTTGCAAGGGGTGGTGGAGCACTGGCCCAGGCTGCCCAGAGGGTTGATGGAGTCTCTGTCTCTGGAGATATTCAGACCCTGCCTGGACACCATGCTGTGCAAACTGCTCTAGGTGAAGCAGCTCTGGCAGGGGGTTGGACTAGATAATCTCCAGAGGTCCCTTCCAACTCGTAACATTCTGTGATTCTTCTGAAGAGGAACTATAGTCCATCTCAGCTGAGTGTCTTTTACATACACCAGACAGAATTTCAGCTCGGTAGAAAACTTCATTCACTGCAGGAATTTTAAGCTACATTTGATACACTGACCATGGAACCATATAAAATTGTTTGGAATTTCATGCTGATTTTATAGAAATTACAGTTGTTTTCAATTTTGTATGCCTGTTTTCAGGTTTTTTTCTCTTTCTGGTTTTAATATGATTTCTTCCCCAGTTACTTTGAGGTATATTCAAGCCTTCTCTTAAACTTCTTCTGAACTTTTGTGTGGGTATTTCAGATAAAGTAACAGAAAGAATTAGCACGAACACTGAAGTTCAGCCACACTGAGGTTCACAGCACAGGAGCAATGAAACAAACATTTTAATTCCATTCATGTCTTAAAGACAATCAAAAATGGTGTACTAGAAAAGACACTCTTTGGCTTTAGTTAGTTTTGCTTAACTCAAGTTAGCATCCTTATAAAGAAAATCTTTATGTATTACTGTTTTGTTGTTAATTTTAATACCAACAGAAGCAAAGCACTTCCAGCATTTGTAGAAAATGAGATTATTGGATTACTTTTCAGAAGATCAAATGTTCCTGGCTAGTCTTATTAAAGACATCACAGTGACAAAGAATTTCAAAATAAAAAAGAAGAGGCTTTTTCTAAAAACAAACAAAAAAACCCCAAACCAACCAACCAACCAAAAAAATCCAACACAACAAAATAACTAGAGAGATCATATTCACATACTGGGCTGAATGTAACAGTCACAACTGGATAACAAACCACTTGCACTAAGAGCATAAGGATAACCATATCAGCTCAGACCTAAATGTAATGTAGCCCTACATCCTCATGGCAAGAATTGCAGATTACTGCAGAAAGCACAGAAGAAACAGGAAATACCTGCAGTTGGCCAATAGTCTGAACACTTCTATTACCTCTTGACACCTGCTGATGGGTTAGGTTCCTATCTGCAACACATCCTAGTGTTTAATTACTGTTATGTAATTTCTCTTACAGTGATCAAATACCAGGAACACATACAAAATACAGATCAATATGACTATAAAGTCATATAGTGTAATACAGTGTGGTATCTTGACTTGATAGAAAGACTGAAAGGAAATGTAACAAAGAAGGGAAAATAAGACTTACTTTCTCTATTTTATGGATTTTCTGCTTTGGTGATAGAATTATGCTATAATATAAAAACTCATTATTATATTTAAATGTAGGTAATAAAATTCAATTGGGCAAGACATTGATATCTTTTATCCTCATCTCTTTAACCTCAAAGGTTGTGTTGAGTGTTTGTATATCAGGCTGAGTATTAAACAAATAGAAAATTAGTTGAGATGTTTTCACAGTGAGATTATGTTGTTTGTAAGTGTTAAAGATTCCATTAACTAGTTCATCAAAGAACTTGTGCTTTGAGAATTATGCAGCATATAATAGGTGCTCAAGGAAAAGCTGATCACCTTACAGATCTTGTATGCTCAGAAGCACCTTGTAAAATAGATAAAGTACTGGAATCTCTGTCTGCATTAAATTGAATATTAATCAAAAATCAGTCTTCCTGGTCTGTGAGAGAACTTTGATATTGGATACTAAATTTTAGCATGTGATACAATTGCAGTGCTGACACTGATAAACTAATAAACTTTCAGTATATGACTTCTCAACATTAATAGTCTCTTTCCATAGTTTCTGTACATAAAAAAATCTAATATTCATGTATGTACATAACATTTTGTAATTAACAAAAATGAGGTCCATACAAAGACTGTAGTCTTTGTACTGAAAGTTCATAAATCAAATTCTCAGCTAAAATCAGCTACCCTAGTTTTCAAGTCTTACTTCTCACAGTTTGCTAAAAACTATTTTTATAGCTTCCTATAAAAATATAGGAAATTTCCATTTCCTATACAATTTATTTGAAGACAAAATTATGCCATGAATTGCAGCAATACTGCATTTCTGAAATGGCCAAAGGAATTACTGAAGCACAGCCTCCAGAAGAAGAAAAGGGAGCTTACACTATTCTGTGTAACTGCTTAAGGAACTTGTGTCGTATGCCTTGAAACAGAGAGGAACTCAGTGATAAATCGTTTGCACATCAACTACAAAAATGGATGTGAGGTGATGCCTCAGAAACCTAAATTACATTAAAATACAGAAGGCTTATGAAATACTTTTACATCCCTAATTTCTATCCTACACCAAATTCTACAGGGATAGTGTGTTTCCGCTTGGAAGACATTTATGTCTCAGCTGAGAATAAAATACAAAAAAAAAGCACCCAAAAGCTAAATAAAAGAATCCCCACAGTTTAGTATGAATATCATCATCTACCTCAGGAAAAAAAAAAAAAGCCAACTGAAAAAATAATGTAAAAATTCTAATAATAACATTGCCTTTGAGAAAAGCTTCAGGCATTTCCTTTTTAAAAGTAGCAGTATGCCTTACTACTGTAACTTGAGCCAACATCAGCTTACTCAAGGAAATCTCAATTCCTATTGGCATGGCTTGTTCTAGAAAATCATTTTGAACCTTTCATTTTTCTAATTATTTATAAGCAGAAAACTCAAACATAGATCTTTAGAAAAACCTTTCCTTAAGTTAATGGCCAATACAGGCAAAAGAATAAATGGATATAAGCTGTCATTGAAAAAAATGCAGATTGCAAATTACTACAGAGTCTCTAGCCATTAAAATAAATCAAACTCTGGAACAGCCTTCAGCGGAAACACTGGGGGCAAAGAAATAACAACTCCAATTCAGTATTGGCAAAGTTTATGAAAAAAGAATTATCTGATGCAATTCCCAGGCTAGCAGAGCACTGGACTGGATGACCCAGAGATCCCTTCCACTGTTATGTTCTTTGTTTGGCTAGATGCAGATGTTCATCTGTTTTTCAGTCTCACTGTGGTTTTTCTAAAGTGAAATTTAAATGAAAGTTAATATAATTTTTGTAAGTTCCAGTCAGGAATTACCCTTTGTAAGAATTGTTGCTAGGCCTGCAGCAGAGTGGAACTTGTCAAAGAATTCTAAAAGCTTTACTTAAAGTTGGCTTAGCATTATAGAGAAGTACAGAAGTAAAAGTTTACAGAGAGAAATGCCCAGCAGGGCACACACCATGAGAAGAGGTAACTGATTTGCTGGTAGGGAAAATAGGAAGAAAAAAGTAAGCATTACAGGCTAAGACTGATATATCAGTAATATCAAGGAAGAAAGCAAACCAGAATAGCAAAGAAAGGAGAGGACATCAGGATATAAAAAACAATAGGGAAGAAATATCATAGAGGATTAGTGCTTTCTAAAAAAATAATAAAATTATTGTATGTAGTGGCTGTGAAGAGTCAATAGAAACTTCAAAGAGAAAACAAGGAAATGTTTTGCTCAGTAAGAAGGTCAGTTATCTCTCAGATGACAATCTAACACAAGCCTCTCTCTCCCTCACTTGTCTTCCCCATGTTCAGCTATTGGAATTTGCCTACAATTGGCTGGCTTTGAAAGACCTCATTTTGGAGAACAAGTCAGAGCACAGCCTGTTCTCTATAGGTGACTCAATAGGGAAGAAAACGACTCACACTCAGAAGTACAACTCTAACATATTGCTTGAAACATTATATATTTAAGCTTGAAAGCAACCTGGTGTTCCTTAATAAATTGTACCATCCTCCTGCCTTTGCTCAGTTTTGTTGTGGATGTTTAATTAAAGAAGACTATTTTGTGTGTTAAAGGTATCATAGTGACTACAGAAAGCCATTGCAGATACACATCAGTGAGATGAAAATAACTTATAGTAAACAACTCTAAATGTTTTCTGGTTTTGATCAAATAAGTTCTCAGAGCAGGTTTTAATGATTTTCAAATACACATATCTTTACAGCTCCAATCAGTCATAAAAGCATACAAAGGTCAAGCAAATACTTTATCTTATTTAAGACACTGTGGTCTGCTTTCTATCGCTTGCAAGTTCTCAGGTTTACAGTCTTTCAAGATGACACTGCTACCCAAGTCTTCAAAATAAAGGCTTTACACAAATTCTGTGAACATTAATGGCTATGTATATAATTCTTCCAAATGAAATCCTGAGTCTGTTAAATTCTAAAATACATTGATTCTTTGAAAATAGAAAAATTACTTATACTAACATCACAACTTCTGTTATACGCTTTAAAACTACCATCATACATCTTTTTAGGTGGCTTTGTGCAGACATGATCACATACAGACAATTTCTAAAGTCCAGCCCTTTCCTCACATTAAATACATTTTCTGTTTTCAAAGAACAATTGCTGCAGCTTTTCAGTAAACACAAGTATTACAAAATATTAGTTCAGCTAAACCTTCTAAACTGACTGGGGAGCAAAGAGCCATTCACAACCCTCACTATGCCTTTGCAGGTATCCTAGAAATCCGAACAGTGGCAGTTGGAATAGTAGCAATCAAAGGAGTGGAAAGTGAATACTTTCTGGCAATGAACAAGTCAGGAAGACTCTATGGAAAGGTATGGATGCAAACTTCTCTTGTATGCACAGTCACCATGTACAATATATCCTGCACATAGCCCATATAGCCGATCCTAGATTTTTATGTCCCATTAATAAAAACAATGATTAGGGCTTATATGTTTTTTTAAAAATGTGGACTACTATGGGAAATAGACAAACCAAAAATAGCCAGTCTTCACATTTCAGAAGTCAAATTTATTTAATAAAAATATTAATAATGTATGGGTTTTATATGCATATTTTTTCCCATCTTCCCTAATCTAAGTATTTAAGAAACCACTTGTACTTATTTTACTCTATTTCATTATTTACTTCAACAGAAGGTATGCAATGAAGACTGCAACTTCATAGAGCTGATTGAAGAAAATCATTATAATACATATGCTTCTGCAAAATGGAAACACAAAGGAAATGAGATGTTTATTACATTAAACCACAAAGGAGTCCCCATGAAAGGTAAAAAAACAAAGAAAGAACATAGAGCATCCCACTTTCTTCCTCTGGCAATATCCTAATCACAAATGAACTATAAAGAACTGGTTCCAGCAGGAAGATCATTTTTAAGACTATGTGACAAGATATCAAGAGAGGCTGGAATACTACTGAGAAACTGAACAAGCTGGACTTGCGCATTTATGTTTATTTTTAAGAGACTACATGAAAAAGATTTGAAAATATACACAAAACCAGATTTACTAACTAAAAGTTGTAAAAAATTCTAAAGAGTTGTACAATCATTATCTTAGTCATTGTAACTGGGTAGTTTCTTAAATTAATTTACCCTGAAGAATAAGTCATTACTTGATTATCTGATAATATTTTATTTAAAAAAAACCTATCTGCTTCTTAAATATGGCTGCTATAATAATAATAAGCAGATGATAATGTGTAAAATATGTCAGACTTTAAGGCTGCTGGAATGAGTTGTCAGATTATCAAGTCAATGGTAAATGTGGAGGCTGAGCAGTATTTTAAATACTTCCCCCAAGAAACTGATATCCTATACATAAACTATATGATCAGAAAAAAATATATAATCTTGTAAATGTTTATTGTTGTATTCAGATAAAAGAGTTAGTTTGGAAAAATAAGTTTACTCTACTACAAAATGTTCCTATCTATTAATGAAACAAATACCTAATGCTGCTCTAAAAGATGTTTCAAATAGTGTATGTAAAATAAGAATAGGAATAAATAATGTACTTCATCTCACTTTTCACAAATCAACATTTTATATAACGATGAAGCAAAAATTCAGACATATTAAGGTTTTTTATGTAACATATCCTATCTTTTGTATAATTCCTGTTAGGGCATACAGCTTTCAATATTGTTTTTCCATCCTTATACATGCTTTTTCTGTTGTTACAGCATTAAACTTTATTTTAAGTTGTATTTGAACTTTATTGTTCTAAGTTATTTAAATGTTATTTATAAAAAAAAATACTTATTAAGCTGCATCTGTTTCATATGCTTTTAATTCTAAAGGAATAACAAAATGGTCTGGCTGAGATGCATGATTTTTCTGTTGTGACCAGACACAAAGACTAGTACATAACCCTCTTGCCAACATACATTGGATGGCAGACAAAAATGACAGCCTGCAGCAAACCACACGATGGACATCACAAAAGAAACAATGCAAAAATGTAAAACATCTTTGCCACATACTCTTGCTAATTGAATTACTAACACACTCAGAATTACACCAGGTAAAAGAAAGTTAAGTTCCAGGAGGCACTGGAACAAATCCTCAGATGGTAGAACCAATATTTACAGATATAAAAACATATAAGAGCTTATATGACTATTTTGAAACCACAGCTAAAATCAGTGTGACCTGATGAAGAAAAGACATCTTAATTTTACAGTTATTAAAATGTTCAACTAAGCCCTACACAATTAATGCATTATATAATTTCATTCTGTTCCATTTGCCTACAAGTTTTCTCGATACTGTAATAATTGCACTTAAATAAAGATCACAAAAATTAGATAAATCAGCTGCTAGATGACAGGGATGAAGTCAAGTTAATTACTAATGCTCTTAAATGCTCTACTTTTCATTGCAAATGTCTAGAGTCAATCATTTTTTCCTATACGAGACACTTCAAACGGTGACAATTCCTTTTAACAAATATTGTGTTTTAAAACAACCAACCACTTGTTTAACAAATACCTTAATTTGGAAATCATATATGATTTTTAATTTGCTAATATCTAACATCTGTGTAGATATATATGAGTCTATGCAGAAAAGTTTGTCACTACAGATGCATCAGTAAACCTTCACTGTGCTTTTGCTAGTTTGCTACTTGTACACTGAACACAATAGACTGTACTATCAAAGAAACTTTTGCTGATGTGTCTGCACTACTTTCTCTGAATATATAAGCAAGGTTCACACTCATGATCAACATTAACATACTAGGAAAAGTTACTAGGTCTAAACTAGATTAGCTGAAGCTTTGAAACAAAAATAAGTAAAAGTCTCATTAAGGTTGTGCTTGAAAGCTTTACTGAAGTTTAAATTAAAATGTGAACATGCACATTAATATATGAATATATATGCAAAAAATAAATGCAGATACAGACAAGCTCTTCTTTTGATTATGTGATTCAAGAATATAGGAACACAGTTAAACAACTCCTGAACTCCAGTGTTAACTAGCCCTTACTGCTTTGTGCTTTATCTAACGGATCACTGTATTACCATCATTATCAGGTAAGCCAAGGCTGCTTTACATTTTACAGCTGTCATATCTGAAATGCATCCTATGAGTGAATGGTTCACAAAAAGACACCTGAGGACAAATGACACAACCCTTGAGTAGCACAGTCATATGCCCTTACAGTTGCAATACCTTCCTTATGCTGATTTAGCAAAGGAGGAGGTTTATTTAAGAAAAATCAGTATTTTGCCTGCATTTACATTTTCTTTTTCATTTATTTTGGTATTTTAATAGTCAAGCAGACTCAAAAGTTAGAACATATCCTGGGTTGTTCTCTTCCAGTAACTAATGGAAAAGGTGAACAGAAAAGCAAGATCAGATCAACCCAGTTGTGCAATTTTCAATGTATCTTTAACTTAAAAAAATCTTTGCTGAAGTAAAATTCCAGCTGTCTTAAAAAAAAATTCAGTTTAGTGCTAAAATCAGAGAATAATAATGAGAAGACTTACAGTGATGATCTACAATAGGAAACTATAAAAAAAAACCTATTAGATTGTAGTAGGTACTATTCAAATGTATGTCAAAAATCCTCACAAAAGCCTTTTATATATGTCACAATCCAATCTTAACATCAATCGTGCAATATACCATGTTTGTATGAAAAGAAACAGATATACCTGCCTGGGTATGATGCATTACTATCTTTATAGTACTAAAGGCTCAAGAAAACCCAAAGTGGACTGCAAAAGCCACTCTAAATTGTAATTTCTTTGTTTTCCCTTCAGATGCATTGGCTTTCATCTAGCTTTTTTTCTTTGTTTACCACAGAGACTACCAAGTGTAAATAGACTGTGGCTTAGAACTGAAATACAAGCTCCTGCGGTTTAAATAGCCATTCTATTTAGCCACTTCCAATAACCATTCGTATTTCCCAGAAAATGCTCTATTATGCAGGCTATTGAAATTTTACTAACAAGGTTCTACTTACTTATGTTTTGTATTAGTAATGACAAACACTCTGTGATACAGAAAGGGGCTAATCTCATTTGGAGAATTTCATAGCTCCATTCTCAGAGGTTTTCAGGACCTGACTGGACAAAGCTCTAAACAAATTAGTCTAAAATCAATGTGGGCCCTACTTAGAGCAGGAGACTGGCCAGGATACCTGCAGCATCCTTCCAACCCAAAGGAGTTTATGATTCCATATGTAAGTTTTCTTAAACTAGCCATTTAGAGTGCAGTTCAACCTCTTTGAACAACTACAGAAAAAAAACATTTTCCGCATTAGGGTGATAATTACATGTTTGCCTCATAGCTTACCTAGAATAACTTGTATATCACTAAAGGTATGCAAATGGTGTAAATCCATTCCATAACACAATAAAAAATGACAATTGGACAATTTCAATGACCTTTAAAAGATATAATATGGTACAATATGGTCTCACTTTTAGTTCTGTTGCAAGTACTTTAAAACACCACTGTGCGTAGCGTCTGTAATAATCAGATTACTAAATGATTGAGTAATTATTAAAATACACTTGTCTGTTTTAAATTACGTTTTGAAGAAGATATGTATATTGCTTTTTAATAAGCTGAAGCAAAATGTAACTTAATGTTAAATCAATAAAGTAATAAGAGAACAACAGTATTTCACTGCACTTACCGACTATAATTCATAAGACCTATGCAATTTAGCTCCTCAATACTACTTTTTAAAAAACTTTATAATTTCATAACAGTTAACATATGTAGAAGATGCAAGTGGAAGGTGAGATGATTTTCCCTGAATTAGGGAAACAGTCATTATCAGAGTTGAGATTCATACTTAGAACTAGTATTATACTTTTCCTTAACTATCATTTAATAACAAAAAAACAGCAATTCAACTGTTTACATCAGTGTATGTATTTTAAAAGGTAGTAGTTATTTAAATTATTTAAATCACATGTTTAGTTAAAACAGGGGAGAAAGTGAATTTATTAGCAGAAAAAAGCCAACTTCTCCATGCTGATAGTAGAATAATTATGAAGATCAGGACTGTCCTTATAGCAAAAACTTAGATGGGAAAATATTCAAGGAGTTGCATGAGGTTTTTAATATGACATTGATACTAACTTTAATGATATGCACACAGCAAAATTTCTAAAAAATGTCCATGTCTCTCTTTTACTAAGGAGCCCAGAACTGAATACAGAACTCTAGGTGTGGCACCATCTGTGCTAAGTAGAGGGGAAGAATCACCCCTCTGTTCTTCCAACTAATTCAATTACATCTTTATTACTACTAGAAATGTTTTTATAATAATAATATGTGGTATAATTTTAACCAGAATTCAGGACTGTCTCCCTTCACCATTACAACATGCTGTCCAAGCATAAACACAAGTTATTCTTACCTTGGACAGCACCAGTTTTGAGGGACAAGGATCAAGTCATGGGCTAGTGACTGCTGAGTTTTCATGGTTCACCTACTGGCCTTGGAAACCTGATTCTGCTACACATTTCTTACATAACTTTCAGTAAGCCACTTTCAATGTCCTATTTCCTTAGTAAGAAAAAAAAGCTCAATTTTGGTACATGCTGCTAAAACATTAAACATATATCCACACTAGCTTTAAATTACTAGACTAATCACAACAGGGCACAGGTCAGCAGAGGAGATGTAGCTGGTTCTACTCCCATAAGTAGTGACTTCTGTTGCTACAGAGGACCCCACACTGACGGTTTGATTGTTATCTCTGTTCAAGGTAGCTAAGAACGTTAGCTTCTTTATGTCTATATGAGTTACTGTGGTTATTGTTGAACAGTACATGCACACCAGATGACACCTTTAGAAGAAAGGAGATATTTGGAAACCATGGACACTCGCTTCTTTTGTAAGACACAATATGTTAACATGAAAACTAACTTGCCTATCTACCCTAATTATATTGATTTCACCAAAAACTAGGCATCAAAGTGGATCTGGACAAGAAACCAACTTTGCAGTGGTCATAGAAGAGAACAAGTGATTACTGAACAAAACTGAGCACACTGCAAGCCTAAAGCAACAAGGTAGATCACAGAATAGAATATTAACAGGAAGAGCTAAAATAGTAATGCTCCTCCCTTTTATTTCATTGTCATAGGAAAAAAAAAAGTCATTATATCTTGGAAGAGAAACATCAAGATAACAATAGCTTCAGTGACTTCAGAAATGACTGTCATTAAAACAGACCCCCTTAGGTTAGAAGTGTTACTTCAATCAACAGACAGCTGAGGGGATTTACTGAACCTGCTTCACAAATAAATCACTTTCTACTTGGTTTAATATTCTTGTTTTCATATACTAGTAAAGTAGTACTACAGCGACCAAGATCCAAAAGGAAATACAATTACCGGAACAAAACCATTGGAATTTATAAAAGTCATGCAAATGTTTCCACTGGTTTTAGGTTTTGTTAAAGCATATTGTTTTTAAATGCAGATGTTCCTCTGTTCAAAAACACAGATTCACTTCTATTTCTAAAAATTGTACTGCAAACTGAGCAACAACCAAAATATGGACTCTGTAAACAAGAATTTCCTTTCAAGACTCTAACTTGATGAAAGTAACACTGACTTTCAACTTTAAGGAAGCCACATATAAATTTTTTAATTGTATTTGAAAAGAAATACTAAAATCAAAAAGAAAAATTATTCAGGAAAGCTAACAGGCAATACATAAGGACAGTAAGATAGTTTGCTTCATTAAGCCACAGATGTGCATAGCAAATCAATACAAACAGAATGAACCTATGTTCATTTGTCAAGACTAAAACCTTCAGCTAGGTCTGAAGAGCAACTCTCCTCTTTGCTCAAATAGCCTGTTCCACTGGGAAAAACCCACGCAGTTCTCTTACTTCTACATTACAAGAGAAAGTTTTGTGGGAATCATGGCACATGCCAGAACACTTTCCTTCCTCTGACATGTCTGCAGTACTTCACTAATTCAGGATTTCCTGAGTACAGCGCGTTCCAAACCTTCTCTCCTTCACATTAACAGATACAAGAGACAAGCCTCTATCTTTTCCTAAGGATATAAGATAACTGTGAAGAAAACAGGTTAGAGTGATATCACTGGAAATGGTAGAGGCTGAGGAGTTGGAAGATTGTTATCAACAGAGTGGGGTGAGTAGACCTGAGAATTTGCATAGAGATATCTTTTCCCATTCAGGTAGATTCCATCACTAAGGAATTTTTTAAATCATTCTTCAGCTTGTCTTTAAGACTGGCAATGGATATGCCCATTTTATATAGCAAATTACACACTAGAAATGACAGCTATGATGCAAATTTATGAGTTTTCTCCCACATATTTTCCTCTGAATTATTTTGCAACAAAAACAAGGCTTCCCTACCTTGGTGACTGGTGAATCATCTAAACCCAGAAAAAGCATGAGCCCACGGAAAAAAAGGGGGGGGGGGGAAAGACAAAGGTAGGAAAAGTTATTTGGTTATGGTTGGGGCAGATGGAAGATAGAAAAGGAGTAAGAGAAGGAGTAAGAGGTAGTACAAAATAACAGCTGTAGTTGATAGAAGGAAAACAGTAATTTCAGCATTGGGAAGATAAAAGAAGCTGGCTAGCTTGAAGATAGAAAATATTGGATAACATTCAGAAAGGGACCAAACTAGAAGCAATAACAGCATGAAACGCTTGAGAAAACATGTTAAAATACAAGCAGTGAGAAAGAACATCAGCCTAGTTTGAAAGAATAAAACTCAAGATCCATCAGGACAGTGAAGACAAAGCGGTAGTAGTTAGAGGCTGGAATGCAAGACACTGAACATGGGAGCCAGGTGCCAGAGAAGTAGAAAAAAGAGTAGCTGTCATTTGTATTACAGGAACTGGCAAATCAAACCCACCAGATTTTACAAGATGGAGTATTAGCAGCTTCTTTAAATACCCTAGAATGCTGTTTACAATTAATGAAATGGAAGCATAGCTATATATAGGTGTATAAAGGAGGACATACACATAGGGCCACTCAAAATCCACAATTCATTTTTAATTGCTATAACACTTTGATTTTGACTAAAACAAACTGAAAATATTACTAATCATCTTTGTTGATAATAAGACTTCAATATGTACTAGAAGTTTCATCCTGAAATGCATAAAGTAACATGCATAATGTAATATTTAGAAGACTTACTGGCTGTTGTAGAACTGGCAGATGCACTAGCTGGTACGTTAGCAGTAGCTTCTTGACTAGCGTGATTTATTGTGGCAGCCTTAAAGCTTTTGAGATTCCAATTCTTCCATACATATTTCCTCCATTTTAGACCTGAAAATAAAAAAAAATTAGAAAAATGTTTATGCTAATTTTGAAAATCACCCTATGAATAATCCCAACTGAAATTAAAATTGCTTTATTTTCTGCCTCCATCATGCAAATTTATGCCCATGATCAATTTCAGGCTTAGGGTCCAAGCCTGTTAACTGAAATAATTATATTTATATACTCAAAGAGAGCCAGGATAGTTTTTGCTATCTCCCATCTGCTTCTGCATGCTTTTGCACATGGGTGAAATATTCTTACTTTGTGGTTGTTCCAGTTCTGGTAATTTAATACATTTGCATACGTTTTGTTGAGGTTGTGAATTATTCTGGCAGCAATGCGTAATTTACTTTATTCAGTGGTTTTCAGTATTCATTCCAGTAGAATTTTGCACAGCTCCCTCACCATAAGTTTTGTGCAGATACAGAACCTGTGCCATAGCAGTGGTTTCCTACTTTCATGGGATATTTTTTACTTGTCTGACCAAATTTCAGTTAATTCTATTCTATCTCTTCGTAGTGGTTACACATTACAGAGTATACAGTGGTTTTACCCAGCTCTTCCAAGTTAAAGGCCCATTTGGAGTTTGGTGCACATATAACTTTGAGGTATGCAAATCTTCTCTAAATTGAATTTTTCAGGGCAATCTTTTTCTACATACAATTTTCTCTGTCTGTAACTAAAAAGACAATTCTGCCCAGCAAATAGTGACTGACACACAAAAAGGTTTTGAAAAAATATTTCTCTATTTCATATCTACTCCAAAAACACATTTCTGTTGCAGTCGTCAATCAGCTGCAACATACAAGATAATGAAATCCACATTGTCATAAAATCGAAATAAATAAGCACTAAAGATAGAAATCTGCTCTAAATCTGTTTTGGAATGGATATTAAATGACATATAGAATCTAAAAATCAGAAACTGTTACTGTTAATACTTCAAACTTGCAAACTGAGGAAAAGCTGTAAACACTTATGTGAGCCAATGTCTGTTGGTTACTCTCTTCAAGGTCAGTGAGATGTTCCTATAGATACAACTGGCTACATGGTAATGAAAGTATTTTTTCAGCATACTTCTTTAGTTCAGTGATGCATGTGTTTGTTCTCTTCTCCAAACCTGAGAGTGAACTGACATTCAACAGAACATCTTCATACAGATATTTACATAAAGCACTGAACTTTAATTTGTCCACCAAAGAATAAGGCATATTGAGAGAGAATGTGGCCATTCCTTCTGCAACCAGTACACAGTAAAAAAAGCTCTTTCTGAAAATGCAAAGATTAAATTAGGTAATCTGTGAAATTTACTTTGCATAAAGAATTGTAATACCAATATAAATGCATTTACCTGCACCTTCTAAGAATCTCTAATTTTGGCAACATTGTTAACGTAGACTGCAATTCCCTCCTCTCCCATGTATTACATTCAGAAATGATTACATCACCTCAAAAAGATAGAAAATAAGAGTAGTCCAGGGAAACCCACTATGGCATACACAAAGTAAACAAAAAGACTATAATTTTTTAGTTAGAGAAGGAGATAACTGAAGAAAAAAAAATTATTACATTTCTAAAGAGACAAAATCATTTGCAATTTTTAATTCTGAGCAAGGAAGTTAAACATCCTTCCATCTTTTGAGAATCATCTTGGAATCATAGGATGAAACTCTTCCTTGATCTAGCAAAGAATGTGAAGTAGCATCTTAAATATTTGAGCAAATGATTTCAACCAACATTAGTCACTTGAAGTTAATCATCAAATTGGCCACTTTCCTGAAATAACTTGTGTTATTAGAGAGATTACTCTGTGTGAATACAGAGAAATCAATGTATTTTTAAACCCTCCAGTACAGTTAAAAGACAATAGCATGCTCTATCTTAATAGCAGGACAGCAAGACAAATTTTGTTTTAAAAAAATCAGATGAAATGCAAAGTATTTATACACATGTTAATTTAGAGTAAAGAGGAAAAAGGTGAGTAAAATCAATTAGAAAATTAAAACACATTAGTATTTTGTTTTGACATTAGCTCAAATTAAAATGGTTCCACTTTTATGTTATAGGACTCCTCCTAAAATATACCTTCAAAGAAAAAAAAGTAAAAATGTTCTGGTTCAAAGCAAAAGAGCAATCATTCTCATATCTCTGTAGCTGAAGGCTCTGAGTGAATCAATAGCTGCAAATAATGTAGGCAGGGCAAAAGGAATGTTCTGTTTCCTCCAAAAAGAATGTAATTTTGATGAATCACTGGTAACCACATTATATTAAATTCTTTAACAAAATAAAAAGGTATATTCAAAGATTTCCCTAGCAGTCTTATCATTACAAGAAAAGAAAGCAAACTCATTAAAAAGCCAAACTAGTTATTCGCCTTTTCATACTCCTCAGAACTTTTCGCCTCAGGGTTCAGAAGTTTCTGTTATGTTAGTAATGCTGCAGACCAATCAAATATTTTGAACAAAGCTTGATTCAGTGTCATCACTCAAGCATGCTTCCAACAATAGAAGATTGCTGTACAGCAGACAAAAAATGTCCTCCGTGGTTTAGCTTTGAGGAAAAGGGAAGTCAGCAACAGAGAGGCTGCATTTCTACAGACCTCTTAGTTTCCAGTGCCTGAGGGTCTTGGAAATACAATCTATGCTCAAACTCAGTTCTCAATATTTATGTTCACATGGCTTTCCTCAGGACCTGGCTCCTGCTTGTTCACCATACACATGGGTAGTTAAAATAATATGCAGTCAGACTTACCAAATATTGGTACCATAAGAGTTCTTCAAAAGTGCAAAAGCTTTTGCATTTTCTGCAAAAAGTTGTTAAAAAACATGATAAAGTATTAGCAAATATTTAACCTTTATATTATTAAAACTGACAGCCAAAACTATCACTATAACATATATAGAGCATGTTCATTGTAATTTTTCCAATAAACAGAATACACACATTCTTAGATGTTGAGAAGCATGCTAAAAATGTAAAAGATATTTGAGGACCTGATAGGTTCATAGAACCAGAATTTCCATTCTCCTCTCAGTACCTCCATAGAAAATATTTATATTATTACTATTTATGTACTTCTAAAATACATACTGAAGAAAAAGTGAATATCCATCCACCCAGCAAATCTGCTCTGTTCTTACATATTCAGTTTTCATTTAGAAGCTGGAAAAAATGTGAGGGTTGCAGAATACCAGAAGTCTTACTGAAGTCAATCAACACCATGGTATCTTCTGAGTTCAGTGTAATTAAATCCACAAACTTTAGACTGTTACATCTGAGCAGGAACTGAGTGTGAGAAATATTGGTTTGATAAAGTCTTTTTAATAAATTGTAAAACTAAGAACCCCAAACAAAAATGATAGAGCAACCATTCCAGAAAATGGTTTTGTTAGTATCACAACTGCAAATAACTGCACAGAATAAAAGTACAAAAAGAAGTAATTCAGATTTCAGAGCCTGCTTTTAAATAATAACCAGGCAGTCTCTGTTTGTTCCCAAACAACAAGCTCTGGATTAAGCACCCAAAGAAAACATTCAAAGTAAGAGATGGTACACTTAGTAAAACCTACTATAATTAAGTTTGGCAAGAAAGAATTTTAGACACTATTATAAAAGTCATCCTTGCGTCCAATAAACATTTTGTTATTTCGACATACTAAACTACTGCACATCAAGATGCATTGTCAGAGCATAAGGAGATAAAATACTGTGAAATGTAGCCATTCTTTCCTACTATTGCAATGTATTACTGCTAGCATGAAAAATGGATCAATTCAATGCAAACCAAATAACAACAGAATGCTGGTAGAAAACCTCTGCCACTGAATGTAATACCACTGAAGTCAGTGAGGGTTTTGAGGTGTAACTGAGATCAAAGTTTGGCATAAAATCTGCCTACAATGTCAACTTCTTACCCTAAGGCTATTACAACTAATTTATCACAGACTTTATTTCACTGAGTTGAGAGAAATATTCTCTGCACCAAAACTACGATTTTAGTTTAGTCACTTCAACCTCAAAATGCAGTTACTGAACACTGAATATTGGGTAAATGCTACTGTAGAGCAGCATCCTCAACCAGGCCAAGAAATGCCACAGAAAAGATCCCATGTCCTACTTAGAGCTGCAAAACAAGAAGTACAGCAACACAATTCTTCCAGTCCTTGGTGTCAACTGTAAGCATGCAATAAGTATACTACTGGGGGGGGGACGAGAGGTAAAAAACAAAAAATCTAGCTTTCCTGAAGTTAACAAGGGAGTGAAACAAACCTCTCAATCTCCTATGCCAGTGCTTTCCAGATACTTCTACTATGTGGAAGAGCCTGCTGGGCAGCACTACCTCCCATGGATGAGGAACCGCTACAGGGAGAGTAAAGCTTTGGGGAACTGGCAGGGAAACTGGCGGGAAAGGGTGGGCTACTCCCCACAGGTAACAGGATGTGGCTTCAGGTCTTTTTTGTGACACCAAACGTGGCAAAGCTGTCTGGGGGTGGGAGGCCTCAAATAAACACAGCAACCAGAATTAGGAGCCACGCACTGCTTGGGCTGCCCCGACATGTCTTCCTTCAGCGGGGAGGCTGCTAGCTGCAGGGGGTGTGCGGGGAGGAGGGCACCGTGTGGGGAAGGGCCCTCAGGCCCCCCGGCCTGTCAGTCAGACTGTCAGACCATCAGTGTCAGTCTGCTGGTCAGTCAGTCAATCAGTCTATCAGTCAGTCAGTCAGTCTGTCTGTCTGTCTGTCTGTCAGGTGGGGCGGTCGCGCAGCCCTTCAGCAGTCACGGGCGGCAGGCACTGCCTGTCGCTAAGTGCCCCTAGCAACGGTTCCGCGCCGAAAGGCGCCCTCCCGGGTACACCCTTCCGGCCCTCACCTCCCTGCGGCGGCCTAGCCCGGCACTTTCGTTCCGGGGCCTGTAAGGGCCGCAGAAGAAGCGGGTGGTCCTCTGCGGAGAGCGCCAGCCCGCGGAGGAGCTGGGGACGAGGAAGCGGGTGAGGAACGGACCGGAGAGGGAGTCCTCGCCTCACCGCGAGGGCGTCAAGGCCGCGGGGGCGGGGGCGTGAGAGAGGAGAGAGCGCGGAGCGGAAGCAGCGCATCTCCGGCATCCCCACGGCCCGTGAGGCACGGACTGCTCTCTCCACGGACAGCCCCAGGCCGCTGCCCGGGCCACCAGCTAGGCCAGCCCGCGGTAGGAGGAGGCGCTGGCTTCCCACCGTCAGAGACTCGGGGTTCCGCCGCATTCCCCGCAGCCAGCGTTATGCTGCTGTGGGAATTTCCGGACCGCGCACCCCCGAGGCAGCTGCCGCGTTCTCAGGAGTTGTTATCACCGAGGCCTAACCCTGTTGCTTCCACATCGCTCAGCAGATATAAGTGGGCAAAGATGAGGGAGCACACGACAGTAATGGAGATGAACGTCCGTTCTGTCATTTCGTGACCTTTACACAGAATGCCCCTGTCCTGACTGATATTTTTAAGTAGCCTTAGAATTGCAGTTGGAATGCAGAGGGTACACTCCAGCGGCTGTGAGTTACCTGGGGTTGGGAGATTAGGTGTAGACTGAGTTATTTTCAGACTTAATTTTTTTTTAAGTATACTGCTGTAACTTTGTGAACAGCTGTTACTTGGTAACCAGAGAGGTTTTCCTGTGCTCTTAAAGCAGCATAGCTCTTGTCAGTATCAAAAATTAAAGCACTTCAGGGTGTCATACTTGAACACCTCAGTGCTATAAGACATTCTACTGAAAAGAGTCAGTTTGCAGGCTGAGAATGCATGTCAAATTACAGGGCCTCTCACCCTCTTTGCTTCTTGAGGAAACTTGATAGTGCAACAGGTTAGTCTGAGATGGAGGGTATATTTGCTTTATCTCAGAGGCATTTAAAAGCAAATTGCACTATAAAATGTATATGCCTATTAGATTGTGTTTTTTTAATGGATATTCCCTTGCAAAGGGTGAAGCTTGTTGGCAGAGGAGGAAAAGGTATCATAACACGCAAGAGTAGTTAATTTTACCAGAAAATAACAAAGAATTTTTCAGGCATTCATTTTCAGTTTTCATTGGAAAGTTAGCTGGGTGCTTTGGTTTTGTTATTTTTCAATTAAATTACACTTGGTTTTATTTAAAAACTTGATTTTGGATCACATCTAAGGAATTATTGTTTGTTTGTTTTAGTTAAACATGATTGTTTTGTTGCATCATTTCACGAGTGTGATCCCTGACATGTAAAAGTAAACCTAAACTATCTGAAAGTAAATACTGAGAATGACTTTTGCATTTTTAAGTGATGCTGCACAGAGTGCAAATTGAGTTTATAACAGCTGCAGGCTGTGCAAGCTCCTAATACTGGGCTGCTTTGAAGATCAGAGAGGACCTCAAGTGACCTAGTTGGAAAAGTTTCACTAGAACTGTGACTATGGACTCTGCACACAGCAATACTAGTTGTGTCAGGATCAAGCATGGGCATACAGTCAGGTTTCTGATACGTTGCTCAGAGTACGTAGTGGAAATTTTATGCCAGCTGCAGAGAATGAGACAACATCTATCCTGAAAGAAGGCCTGAAAAAGAAAACCCACCACATCAACATTACTAAATAAATAAAAACTTGAAGAGTGAGTCTAGACAGGGTCAGCACTCACTGCTTGCTATATGGAGCACCAAAGCCATGTTTTAGCCCTTGAGACTAATTTTTCAGCTTCAAGCCTCAGTCCTAGATGATTTATTTTATCTCACACTGTTCTGTCACCAGCGATTTCATTCAAGTAGTTTGGTTTGTCCACACAATACATTTCAGGATAGAGATGTAAATTTGTACAATTCAATTTTTGCTTACCAATTTCTGTCCTGTAGACATTTCATTCATTATCAGTAGGCATGCTGAAGAGAAATGGAACTGCTCATCCAGGTTAACTAGTGTCTACCAGTGTTTTCACAGGCTTCTAGGCACAGATCCTACCAGAAAAAAAAGAAAAAAACTGCCTGAGTGGAGTGGGATAACTTACCTTCCTAAAATGATCAATGTCCATATATATGGATTAAGGATACAGATCTCATGTTCTTTCCAGCAGTTTATCTCATGCTCTCCTGAAATGTGCTTAGAGTTCTTGGTGCTTAAACAACTGAATCAGATTATTATTCTTTCTGTTATGGGAAATACGTGCTTTGATGTGTAAATTTTGCTCAATAGTATCATGCAGAGCAATTTCCAGTAAATTAGTTCATATTATATTGGATTTTTGTTTAACAGCTACAACATATTTTCTGTTTCAGCTAACCATGTCCTTAAATTCATCTACACTTCTAAATGAAGAAAACTCTCAAGGACCAAAAAGAAATACTGAGTGTTTGGAAAGTCTAAAATTGCAGGCTCCATCATCATTTCAAGATAACCCACTTCAACAATTACAGTTAGCATCACAGGAAGTACTTGAAAAGGCAAAAAAGAGTGGGAGATCAAAATGCCCTCGCTGCAGTAGTTCAAGGATGTTTTATTGTTACACATGCTTTGTGCTCGTTGAAACTGTCCCTACCAAAGAAATCCCAACTGTGAAGGTTAATATTTCTTTCAGATTTTTTTATTATGTTCTTGTGCCTTTTAGTTACTGGGGACAGAGATTGATCTGTCTGTGACCATTTCTTTTCTGATTCACTCTTTATGGATGTTCACTTTTAACACAGCTGTAAGCATGAATAAACTACAGTTAGATCAAATTATTGTTCTTATTTGAGGAATTAAATGTACGAACACTGACAACAGTCCAGTCCTCACATCAATACTTATCTATTAGGTAAGAAGATAAGCTGAAGTCACTGAGCTTCACATGCAAATGACTACATTTTTACTTAGCTCTAAGAAGTTTAAGTGCTTTTACCTTCATTCTCAAATTTCTAATAACACTGGCCAGAACAGAGTATATTGTGAACAAAAAGTACAATTTGTCCATAACCACTTGTGAATTTTACATAAAATGTAAGCTGAAAGGCATTCCTAAATGTCATGGCTGTAAAACTCAGATAACCACTCTTTTAATATAGATAAAGATTAAAAAGCAGAATGACTTTTAGCTAAAATACTTGGAAAAAACATCAAAGAGGACTGGGACATTTTGCAAAATCGCATAGAAACTAAAATGCATTTTACACTCTTTACTTTGAAAGCATGGTGAGAATGCTTTAGAAGGACTTGGAAATTTGACCTAGTAAATCTAGGTGTGTTTTCAGTGAAATGGCAATTTTTGCAATAGGATGAATACCTAATACAGATAAGTATTCATATTTAGGACCATTATATTGCTCAAACTAAGTCTGTATCTTATTTAACTTTATTGATAATACTTCTAGAGGTTTTACCACATTACTACAACAGCTTTCCATTTTGCATTCATTGCATACATAGGTATTTATATGGACTAAGAGCATGTAACAGGTGCTTCTTGTCACTCATCTCCAGTTCTCAGCCTATTAAAACAAAAACATATTGCCAAAAATTGTCAAATATGCTTTAATTACATGCCCAGAGAGATTTCTACTGCATTTTGTGTACATTTTTGTACAAGGTTTTGTACCTGCTTACATAACCATAAATATTGCCTTTTTTTTTTTCTTATTGTAGTTACCTTTGAAGATTGACATTATTAAACACCCAAATGAAACAGATGGCAAGAGCACTGCTGTGCATGCTAAGCTCCTGGCACCTGATGATGTTACAATTTATAAATACCCTTGCATTCCAGAATATAAAGAAAAAAGACATGAAGTAAGAAATTCTATATAGATGGCTGGGCTTTGTGGTGGGGAGATGCAGAGGTATCTTCTGTATCTCTCTCTGCTGGGAGGGAGCAGGAAGCAAGTGCTATTCTATTAATCTAGTCCACTCTATCTTGTGCTCTGTCAAAACTTGGGCCCAGAAATGCACAGTGGTTATGGACTGTCCTCAAAAACTTAGAAAAATTGTAACAGTATGTAGATTCCTGAGAATTTTTAACATTCACTGTTACAGGGAAAATCTACTAAAATGCAACAACTCTGTGACAGTCATGTTAAATATTTGTGGGTAGGGACAGAAGATTTCTGCTCTTCAATGAAACAATTCTTGGTGGTTTATTAGCTTCTATTGACACTCAGATTTCTTTCTTTTCTTCATTTAGATAGCACTTATATTTCCTGGCCCCAATTCAGTTTCAGTAAAAGATATTGCTTTCCACCTCCAAAAGTTCCCCAAGAAAAGTGTTTGTGATAATGATGATGGCTGTTCCAGAGAGCCATTTCTTAAGAAAGCAAAAACAGAACCTGAAGAAGAAAAAAATCTAAGTCAATCCATCTCAAGCAACAGGAGTGAAAGCACTAGACTGAAGAAAATAATATTTATTGACAGTACCTGGAATCAAACTAACAAAATAATAACCGATGAACGACTTCAAGGTAAAAAAAAGTTGATATTAAGGTGTTATTAGTACAGAAATGATTAAAGGAAATATATGTCTATGTAACAGACCTGAGCATTATATAATTTACACCTAACCCTATATTTGAGTATACCTGAAAGAATGAATAGCCTGTTTCAGAAGTGTAGAAGACTTCCTCTGCTAAAGACTCCATTACTTTGTTTTGCCTAATGATAAGACTAGTATCAAGAAAACACATTTCTTTCTCCCATTTCTCTATTGGAACAAATTTTCTCAATCACACAGAACAGAGCCTGTCACATTAGACAGTAGAACAGTAGTTTGAGTAACCTCTGAAGGAAGCCAGAAAGAGTTCCTTTGCAGGTGACTATCTGCTTTTTCAGGCAACCCAGTGGAGCATTTTTGAACATGCTAGGGGCAGACAGGCCACTAGAAGGTGAATGAGGGATCTAGGAGATACCATGCAAGTATGTCAAGGCTTGATTTCCTTTTCTAGAAAAGTTCTTTGTTTCATGATCACTTCAGTGACCTCACTACTTCCCAGTCAAAAGGGGAATGCCTGCTTGCCTCCATGCCTTCCCATCTCTGAAAGCATAACCTTTTCATAACCTTTTAAATTCGCAGAGGATTTTTGTCTTAGGTTCATTACAAGACATTTACGTTTAAGTATTGTAAAGAAAACCACAGAAGATAAAAACTATTTAGCAATAGCACTCCTTTTCCTTTGAGATAAACAGGACTTAGAAAACTAGTGAAAAAGGTACACTTAACTGAGAGGCAGGCTATCAAGTTCATATGTAGTATGTATAAATGCTTACTAGTGCCTGCTGGACACTGGACACTGCAGGGAATTTCAGTCTTCTTACATGCAAGATGAATGTTGCCTTGCTGTCTGGTCAATTTAATAAAGAATTCCACATGTTAGTATAATGTATTGGCTAATTAAAATGCTGTTGCTAAGTATTTAGTTTAACACAAAACATACTTTATCAAATATAATATTACTGTAAAGATTAGTGTAATTGCACGTTACAAGTTACCATAAAACATTTAGAACTTACTTTAAAAATATGAACTTAAGAGAAGCAAGCAGCAACCATAGGAACTGAAGATTTCTGGGGAAGGTTAATGGAGTATATCAGTCAAAAAAAAAAAAATCATGATTGGTGTTCCTACTTTGGAGCTATTAAAAGAATGGTTTTCAGTTACCACATGTGAATGCTGATCCGGTAGACTCATCCATGCCATCTAGAAATTACCTCTCTTCCAGCTGCATTCCAGACTTCTGTTTCCCTGAGCACCTTTCAGGATTGCTGTAAGGTGTGACTAGTGTCATGCAAGTCACTCTTATCCATAGCCAGGGAAGATTTTACCCTTGATACAGCAGTTATAACAGTGTGCACAAAGAGCACATACATTGTTTTCCTTAGGGTCTGTCATAAAGGGCATAAGTTGCATTAATACTTCTTTTACAGACTGCAGTTTTGGCTTCCAAGATGAATGAGAGAGTTCTCTTAGGCATAAACTGATGAAATATTTATGTTGTACACATGTGAAAAAGAAAATTGCTGTCATTTTTCACTGCAAATGAAGTCATTATCCAACAAAATATTCCTCATATATTGAAGTTCCAAAAGGAGTGTTCATAACTGCAAATAAAAAGTAGTTGACATGCTTATTCAGACAGATTAAGTTACAAGAAACACTGGATGGAAACAATGAAGCCAAGAAAATGTAAAGAAAAGCCTTGTGTTTTGTAAGCCTGCATTTATATTGAGAGTAAACCTAGCTAATTGTACTGCAAGAGAAAGCAAATGAGTACATCAGTCTTAAAAAAATGCCTAGAAAACTTGGACCAAAAAAATAGTTCTATATCTTCTTGGAAAACTTGTAAAATATATCTTTAGAAAGCAAAATCAAATCAGTTCTGTTAAAGACAGGAAATATTTGAAAGTTGGCAATGTCCAAGATTGATTACTTCATTAAAAGTGATCACTAGATCAGAAAGGAAACAGTTCCATGTAATGTTAATAATTACTTTCTTGTATGAGTGATGAAGCTTATTGGAACATCAACATGGTTGTTAAAGAAATAGATTGCTGTGGTATTTTTTTTACTGTAAGTTTGATCCAGTTTGTATTAGCCAAGTGTCTTACTTTATTAGCTTAATCATTCTTTTGTTCAAGGCCGAATCATACATCTGCTTTTGTTGGTGGTTTTTGTTGTTTAAAGTTTCTGTGCTTGCTTGTATTTCCACAAGAAAGTGGTAGCTGTAATTACTCTACAAAGATTTAAACATAGCTTGAAGGTAAAAAGTATAGAATTACAAGTGCTGGGCTATTGACCAGTTTGTGCTCCTGAATTTGGACCTTACTGAACCTTCTTTGTCCCTAATTTACAAGCAATCCTTAAACCATATTGTTATTTATACTACTACTTGTACTAAACCATCCATGACACACTTAGTAGCCAATCTTAACATTTAAAAGAAAATTTTAAAACCTGATCCTGATATTCTTGACAGGTGTATATGCTATTCTTCATAATGCAACTGTCCATCCTGTTTACAAAGTGATTACATATTAAGGTTGTTTTAATCCTGAGTAGTTCATGTATCTCAAGGAACATAAAAACTAAGATACAGGTTTAAAATTAATTGGAATAATAAAACAGTTACAGAGATTATAGTAGAGAAAAGATTTTCCTGTACCATACAGGAACCAAATTTCTTTCATCTCAAGTGGGAATGCTTTTAGTTTCTAATAAAATTAATGACCAGATTCTGCCATACTCTTTGAGTAATCCCAATGAGATTTCAGTTACTTAAGCATAAATGAATAGTGTCTGCATCTTAGCAAATATTCCTAAATTCAGCAAAACTAACAGTCCAAGGGATTCTGTTCTACACTTGAAAGGTATTAGCTTTGCAAAAGATTTAGTTTAATAATTTTATGAATATTGATGAGTCTTCATAGGTGTGAGTTTTACTCTTCCCACCCAAAGAAATTGTGCAGTTTACTGAGGGCTGTTGATGCTGGGGATAACCTTTGTTAAATAAGGATTGTAGCCTAGAACTTCCAAGTACACTTTCTTCAGATTTCAAAGTGATCCACGAAGGATGACAAAATCATTCTCTCCAATTTACAGTGAAAAATAGAGATCCAGAAAGAAAATGCTTGCATGTAGGCATCTAGCAGTCTAGCAGCAAAGCCAGAAAACAAAACTAAAGAGATGTTTGGCATCCCATCCACCAACCCATATTGTCTAATCCGTGTCATCTTTTTTCTTGACAGGATTGCTGCAAATTGAATTGAAGACAAGGAAAACTTGCTTTTGGCGTCATCAGAAGGGAAAGCCAGATACATACCTTTCCACAATAGAAGCAATTTATTATTTCCTTGTGGACTATCATCAGGAGATTTTGAAAGAGAACTACAAAGGACAATATGATAATCTGCTTTTTTTCTTTTCATTCATGTACACATTGATTAAAAATGCCAAGGGTTGTGCAGGAAAAGAGTAAGATGTCTATAGGTAAGTAACACAATGTCTTATTTTGTTTCTTTTGTAATGATAAACTGCACAAACAACTATTATCTAACTGAAATCTGTGAATAGATTGTACTTTTAGTGGCTACAGCATTTGTCCAAAAGTAAGCTAACAAACCTCATGTTCTGAACACTTGAGGTTGTGGAGCTAATCAGATGAGCAGTCTGATGAGAATTACTTACTTGAAACAGTTCTTCTTTGCTAAATATTGCTGTGTTTCAACCTACAGACCTGGTATGCTCATCAGAGTGAGAGCAGCACCGCAAGAAACACAGGGTTGAACTTAGAATGAGAATGATCATTTTTAATTATACATATATATTGGGTTCCTGTCAGGCAAGGAGAAAAATCAGCAGTCATTTCTCAGTGCTATTGAAACAACACATTTCTTATTCATTTGGTTCTTACTGCTATCGAGAAAATATTTTAGCTTTTTACAATGATTAATACTATTGCCTTTGGTATGAATTTTGATAGCCTTTTAACATTTGCATCTGTTCTTGTCTTCTTTAAAAAATGATTGTTGTAAGATTTTCTTTTAAAAAATCACACAAGTATAATGGCTTGAGCAGGAAACTTTCACCCACTTTAAACAAGCAACAATAAAATGAACCTACTGACCTAATGTTTTACAAGAACCAGAGAGAGAAATCTGATGGGGGAGGGGGAGTTACTTCTAAGACACATTTCCCTGAAAAACATGTTTTTTTATTTAAGAAGTAGAGGTCAGATAAAAAGCTTATATAAGCTGTTCTTTGTTACTTCTGGAAAATAGTTTTAGAAGGTTAAAAGTGGTTTCCAAATTTAAGTTTTGTGTACCTCACTTTATCTAAACAACAGGAATTAAGAACCTCTTCCAACAGTAAAATTAATTTTAATTCTCAGGTGAAATCACTGTAGAGAAAAGATTTTAAAGCTGGAACACTGTTTCCAGGAATTGGGTTCAGATTCCCTTTCTTCCAGTGCAAACTCAGTGTAATGCAAGAATCATTCTTCTACCAAGTGACAGAAGCACATCTAACATCTATAATCAATTATGATCTGTTGATATTCTTGTTATAACCTTTTATGAGGGCACTTCTGCTGCAAATCTGTCTGAGCAGCAGATTATTACCTTCTCCCATCTTCTGACCTCCCCTTTGTGAAAACATTTAAGTCCTTTATTTAGTTTCAATACTGGTACAAGAAACCAAACCAACCAAGTCATCCACCTTATACTGAAAAGGTCTCAATACCACTGATAGATTTTTCTAGCTTTGAGACTAAAAAATAATTTTGTTCCGCAATACGAAATCTATCAAGTGGTTAATCCTTTCAAGTGCAATTAGCAGCACTGACCTCGCTGTTCTTTAAAGTGAGGGTCATGAGAAGGTAAAGGCCAGTTCTGGGCCTTTTCTTTCATATCAGAATAGCCCTTCACTATCTTTTCTGTTTCCAAAAACATCAGAGAGTGAGGAGGAAAACAGGCTTCTACTTCCATTAGCAGTAACTTAAACAGCCATAAGTTAAAGGGGGAGGAAAAGGAAGAGCATCTCTATCTATCTCCTTTCACAACAGAAGACATCCGGCCTCCTGTAGGGAGGCCCCAGATAACAAAGAACCTGTCATTACAAACCTCCACGATGTGTTCAGAGAACCATTTTACCTGCAGTCTGGCTCATTCATTTCCTGCCACTGAAGCCATCTGCTTTTGCTTATTGTAGGTATTTTTGTTCTTTCTTTGGCCAGGAGCTTGAAGTGGCTTCACTTTAACATGCCTGTATGCTTGGACAGAGGGAGTATTTAATCCTTTTCTCAAAATGAATAAGAGAAGGAGCTGCGAGAAACAATTGCTTTCCTGGAAGGTAGCACAAATGTCATCCAAGCCTAGGTTGAATAAAGGGTCATGTCAGTGCATGGGGTAAAGATACATTGAGATTGAAAAGAGATGGCAACTTGGAATCTACAGCAGAACCTTCCAAAGCACTTGTAATCTCACCTGATTTAAATCCTTCGCTACTGTTTCTTGCAATTCTTTTTTCAGTTTGAGTGCACCTGGTTTTCCACATAGACTTCTTCAGGCCCAGCTGCAGAGTAATGTAGTGATCTGTTCTGGCTTTTCCTTTGCACTGTTTCAGTATTTTGTCTGAATGTGTTAAAATCAATCTGTGTTCATAAATGACAGTCATTGCATACTTAAATAAAATGTAATGTGATGTGAAAAACCATTCCACCCACTCCTATCTTTGAAAAGACCAAAATACGGAGGATGGAAGACTTCCTAGTAGTTTCCTATCATTTACTACAATGCAGTTAATACACTCCCAGGTACCAGAAAAAAATTCAATTAGTTCTTGAGTCCCACAGCAAGAGGTAGGAACAACTTCTCTAATACAAAACAGACTTTGTATTTTCAACTCACTGAAAATGGAATTTTTTGTTGAACTTCAGCAATACTGCTGCTGTTATCACATTCAAATCAAACCGTGATTTTACTGCTGGCTTTTCAGACCACAGGTGTTGCAATAGAATGTCTAGAATCACAGCACAGAAGAGTAGTCAACACCAGTATATCCAAGATTAAGTCCTGCACAATCTGTGGATTCTGTGTGCTTCACTTCCCTTGTCTGTAAATTTAATTTCTGCCTCTGAATAACATGCCTCTACATATGAAGCGGAACCCATAAGCCAGTTGAACTCAGCATGAAATCAAAAGGCTATTATTACTTCAGAGGTTCTGATGGCAACATTTTCCAACAGCAGGGATAGAAGAGCTATGCAGAAGTATGTGTACATACATAAATATCAATATATATATATATATATCTTCCTTCCTAGTGATAAGTGCATTAGGACACAAGCCAAAGATTTTCTCCTATGTTGTTTCTTAAGGAATAAAGACAAATAAAATCAAATTTTGGTATCAGACTTCACAAAATTAAAGAAGAAAACTGTTATATGTACAAATCAAATGTATGCTTCAGATATAGACACATATCTGAGCCTGTTATAGTACACAGATGAATAGCTTGAGGAAATAATTTGTAAAGTTTGGATGCACTATCCAACACAAGTGCTCTATTATCCCTCCACACAATACACTAGAAAACCAAATATTTCATACCATTTCACCATTCTGAATATCACTGCTAATGTGTCTGATGTAACTGCCTGCTCTTGTTTCAGAAAGTATTGGCATTTTCTTTGCATCTCCAAGCAGCACAAGAGTATTAGCTTTATTAAAAGAAACAGTTAAGCACATCCATCCAGGCTTAAGTGGGCATGCCAAAAGAGGCCAGAGGGGTAAACAGGTTATTTCAAAACAATTAAAGAAGTAAAACTACAAGGAAATCTTTAGACTGTTGAAGTATACAGAGATTCTGACTCAGTTACACCAGGGAAATTCCATAGGTCATGCTGTGCCCAAAAAGGAGAAAGGAGCAAGAGCACACCCACCCTGGTACTAAGAAAAATGTGTTTGCCTCAAGTAATTGCATGCATGAATGCCTGCAGTGAACACATGCATGTATGACCTTTGATGGAAAATTCATTATGTATCATTTAATGTGATGTTTTCTTTACTGTTTTGATTACTTACTGGAGAATAATCAAACTAGAGTTAGCGTTTCTCCAGTGTTTTGGAGCTTTATTAATAATATGCAGTTAGTTTATAAATTCCTTGATTTATGCTAGTATTTACTCTTTCAGTGTAATTTTATTACAAACAGCATGTAAACTTGTCACTGTAAATTGTATAATATACTTTTTGTCCTACCAAACTGAGATAAGACCTGGCCTTTACTGTGAGAATACATTTTTGTGCATATGATCTGTAACGTAGCTTTAATAAAACTTATTATCTGAGGTAAATAACATGAACTCTTCTTTTTTGTGATGTTTTATTTCTCAGTATCATCTTCAACAGACCTGCTATCAACAATGATTATGTAGAATCTCTAGACCTATGAGTGCCTTTGTCTGTTAATGTCTGTAAGTCCTGGTTTTAAACCTACTTTAGGACTCATGAGGCTTTTATAATGAGTTGGGCTGATTTCCCTATGGAGAACCTTACTTCTACTCAACTGAAAACATAATTATAAAAAACATTCCTAGGATGCACTCTACTTTAAAGTGTCTCATATAATCAGTGTGTCTTCTTAAACCATACTTCAACGCCACTCTCAAAACCTAAAGTACGATTTTTGAAACTATTTGCTTTGGAGACTGGTGATGAATTGACAGAGTTAGACTCTTCGTAAGTCTAAAAGTATCTTTACTGTCTTTTCTACAGAAGAATGATACTTTGAGTTCCAGCAAAAAAAAAAAAGAGATTGCTTAAGCTGAAACTACAGACTTAATTTCAAATCTTGCTGCTAAAGCTAAATAAAAATTCTGTATTTGTGTTTTACTCCTCTCAAAAGTTATTTTGAGGGCTTCAGTTTCATGACTAAGTTGTTTGCCAAATGCAGCATGAATCCAGCTGACCTGAAGCTGCATTTTCTAGTGATTCATCTATGCAACTGAAAGTTTCTCTAGCTTTCTCTGTTCAATCTTCCTTTGGGCCTAATCAGTGATGCAGAATCTTTTTTTTTTTCATATTTACAGTAGTCAAGGAAGCAACTTGATATAGCTTCGATTTTCAGAGACATCATATAAAGCACCTCAATCTACTTGAAGCAGTTGGATCATGCTACATCCTTTTCTAACCTCACACATGTCTAAGGCTGCTTAGAATATTGGCTTTGATCCCATCCCATTCCTGTGTCAATTAAGAGTACAAAAAATGTTTGCATTCTTTTCTATCATGAGTGTGTTGGCAAAAAATACAACATAGAAACCTTTACATTGCCAAAAGCTTCCTCTTTTCCTTGAGCAGGGCTTACTGGTTTAAAAATTAATGCCTGAAGCAGCTTCCAGGGAGTTTGCCAACAAAGCCTATACTTCTAAACTCTTAAATGCAAACTAATCTGTAATGTAGGCATAGCCTAACTGATTTTGCTTATTCTAAAATGACAATTCATTGAAAAATTAATGGGGTAAGAAACAAGAAGTCTTGAATCATTTGAAGTCCATGAAAACTAACACAGTAAGATTGAAGCAAGCAAGGTAATATGCAATACTACAGCTGTTCCAGCATTTGAATGGTCCTATGGAAATGGCCATGATTTCTTTTTCTAGGCCTCTGCAAAGGTCAGCCCTCTGTGCATAGGCAGTGGCCATTTGCAGTTAAATATGTGCCAGTGTACACTAATCTTTTGAGGCATTGATTTAGAGAAAACGTTTCTTCTTTATCTCTCTGTATGTTGGCACTTTTCTTGGGAGAAGTTTATATGTCATAACATACACTGTACTGAACTCTATTGGGTTTTAGTACCCTTTTTTGCTTTCCAGAGTTCCAGGGTTGGCATGCTAGTGATGATAGAATTGGGATCTTCCTGTACTGCTGAGTTTACTGTGTCATTTGCACCAATGACCAGAGCCAAATCTGTATCTGAGACAAAAAGGAAGTTACAAAATGTGTTATTATGAAAGGAAAAGCCACTGCTTCAAGTTATCCAGACAACACCAAAGCACATTAATCAAGCATACAATAAACAATGACAGTTTGTTGTTTCATCTGAATGAAAAAAATTAGGTCCATCTGTTGGTGTTCAAACCTAGAATCAAATCTTGGCACTTGCATGTGCTAATGAAAACTATTAAAAAAAAATTTTGTGCATTCTCGGTGTAAGATAGCATGAAAATAAATACTTCTAAGATTTAAGAGGCAGTCTTACTCAAAGCCCTTTTGAGGTCGCTAAATGGAGCACATATGTGGAGCGCAATCTGAGGATGACATCCATCAAGTTACACAGTGCAGTTTGTTTCAACACTACTCACAGTTCAAACCTACTGTCTCTAGCCTGTTCAGTTCCTCAGTTCTATGGCTCTGCATGAAGCAGCATTCCTTTAACACACAATCCATTGGAGGTCCAGGAATTCACTTTTTAATAGCCTAAGAAATTCCCCAGCTTGGGTTAAGATGGTAGAACATAGCTCTAAAACCTGCCAATAATACCTAAAACCTCTAGCCACAGCACTTATGAATGGTGTATTTCTAGAGTAACTACTGATAAAGAACTGGGGGCTTAGCTTGGAGCTCCAGCACCAGCAGTAAGAACTAGATCACCCTATTCTCATGCTCATCGAATCCCTCAAGGAACTCTTAATGGGTTTGTCAACTTTGACACCTGCAAAAGCAGTAGCGATTCCTCTGCCAAACATGCTGACCCAGGTGCCCACTGATTCTTTTTTAATTTTTTTTAAAGTTGTTCAGTTTGCCCAGAAAAGCCAAACTTAATGGCCTGTGCCTCTGTTCAGTCTGCTAAAGTCCCCAGTAAAAGCAGCACCACTTTCCAGCTTCCATTCCTCTTAACCTTTTTAGCACAGGGTTGGCTATGCCTTGCAGGAGCCTGGCAACCAGAGAAGGTAAGGATGTTCTGGCTGTACCATTTTCATATCTTCTGCAACAGCCCTCCAAGTGACTGAGATGTACGAGCCAAAGGAATTTAGTGTACTGTTACATGGAGAACAGCCTCCAGGTGTAAGAAAACCATAGGTCTAACTGCGTAAAGAGGGGAATAAAAGTCTAGTACAGAAACGTTTGTTCCTTAAATGCAAGCAAATCTATTAATAAAACTTACAACATCAGATAGAACAATGCAGACTAGCCTTATTTACATCAATGAAGCTACACCTATTTCAGACATTTATGAGAAGTAGATTCATCATCTTACCTTTCCAGAATGCTTAAAGATGGAGCGTGAGTCCATGGGACACGGAGTCTTGTATGTAGTAAATTCAAGATTCANCAACTGAAAAGATGGGACACGGAGTCTTGTATACAAGATTCGGTGGTCCTAAATTTAGCATGTAAACCTTCCTTTGTAAGCCATCACCTGCATATCTGCTTGGAACAAAATCATATAGTTTGACTCCTATCCATTAAATTGGGTGCAGTGATGAAAAGCAGCTCAAAAACAAAGTAGTGAAGAATTTTCATGTGATGGAAATAAGGCCAGTGCAAGGTGATGCAAAGAGCTGAAAAGGGTTGAAATTACCAAATCACTACCTGTCAGTGGCCTTACCTAGTCTCTGGTTTACAGTTGACAGCCTCAGAAGGAGGTAAAAGGTCAGGGCAATACAGAGCCATTTTTTACCTTTCTTCTTGATGCTCCAGATGACATGCATTTCCAGAGAAATGATGAGAGCTGTTATGGCCTGCCTTACTTCTGTAACGTGGAATATACCGGGAAAGATCTGCCATCCTCACAAACTTCGGATTTATACAGAAGGAAACTCAAGAGAGACAATTAAGTGAAAATTAAAACCACAAATCACTAATACTCTGAACACTGATTTTTTTTTTTTTGCATGTTTTTAACACTGCAGTGTTCTATTTGGAATTCACTATTTTATTGCAAATAAAGCCTCTGACCCTTTTAAAAATAATTTATTTAATCTTCAGGGGACGAGTATATAAACATCTTGACTAATAACAAATTTCTAGGACTTCGAGTGTTTTCTGTTGGAGTTTTTAATGTGACTATACAAAACCAACAGCACTTAACATTACCCTTTACAGCAGTCTGCTTTGCTGGGGGAGGCACTTTGGCAGTTCTTTTTTTTCCATATCACTCTCCTTTCAGAGGCCCCTCATCATGATGACCCATCCATTTGGCTAAGGGCTGCATGCAGCTGCATCTGAAAGAAGCCAACTGTATTCTTGGGTCATCTGGAGAAGTCTGCTTGATTACAACTGTAGGTATACACAGTGCTTCCAACACCCATAACTTAGGAGAGAGAAGATTTAGGCCTCACCTCAGGTTTCTGCAGAGGTGCAAGACAGATCAACAAGCTACATAGGAAGTACTCAATAGCTTCAGGAAATCCAGTGCATAAAACCTATTTTATTTAAGAATATCTTCTGTGTATTTGAAACCATAGTCTTTCGTTCACGTGCAATCATGAAATAGTACAACTTTTTGAGATTTGCTATAATGGAAATAGAATAATTAGCTGGCACATTTCAGCCCAGTAGCTATGCTGTCCTAAAGATAGGATGCGTGAAAACTGAATTTTTCCTGATCTTTATTACTGTATAGTTACCCTACAGAAATTCAACTCTCCTAAAATATGACAAACTTTTTTGTTATTGTTGCAAATTGAAAATGAATGCTGGCCAAGCTTGCCATTCTTTGAGAAATCTCATACTGAATAGCTGATTATGCTGCATAAATCTTGGCAGGGCTAAGTTACTCATTTTTAGGTAAAGCAAGAAATTTATTTTGATAATTAACATGAAGAGGGAGGCCCAGTGAAGTAACTTTGGGGATTTCATCTCATATTTCTTTGCTATAAACTAGTATCATTCAAAGGGTTTGTGCCTAAGAAGTTCTTTATATTTCTACTACCCCCAGCTCTATGCTAGAAGCTTTCATTATTTTCTAAGTTGATAAAAACTCCCAGTGGAGTTCACAGATTAAAAGTGAGGCATTGTTCATTAAGGTCTACTCAAAAAGAGCAGGTCTGACTCACATCATAGCTGGAATATATATCAATAGTACAAACCTCAAACTTCCAGGATAGGACAAATGGCATAAACCTGTTGAAATTAAGATTAGTGTAGTCTTAGGTCTAGGGCCTTGATAAACCATTTTGCCCTATGCTGTATTGTTACAAGATGATGAGGTTTGTAGTACTGCCAAGATGTATGCTGTATTATCAAGTGTGATACTTCCTAGTTAACCAACTTTTTCGTTAAAACTATAACATTAACTATGGTTGCAATTCAATACATGAAGAAGCATTCAGCTTTCACTAATGTCACATACACCCAGGACACTACTAAATAGGTTTACTGGTGACAAGCAGGCACCGAGTCCCAAAAATATTGTATTTTTTTTAATACATCTGAACAAAAGGTTTCACTGCAAACATAGTCCTGTATTTTGTGACCAAACATTTGTTATAATCCCATCCTAAACTTATTATATTTTTATCTCTATGCAAATTTTCAAGTCTCTTGCATACTTGTACATTATTAAAATAACAGCTAATACTTAGCACTAGTCTGCAACAGACAAGAAATCAAAAGCTGTGCCCTAAAACATTTAAAATCAAGGATAAAAGCTAACAAAGACAGAAAAGCAGACTTGTCACAGAGAAGCTGGGCAATGGTTTAATAGCATGCCCTCAGGTAGTCTGCAAGTAAATGACTTGGCAGGCTTAGGTTTTCAGAACAGATGTCAAGGTAAAGAAAAACGATACTCTGCTAGAAAGCTCAAGACACTACAGCTTCTGAGGAAGCATAGTATATACATAGGAACAAAGATGACAAGGCATGAAGTTGACTAATGATTATAGAAGTCTCTACTTATGGGCAAAGCTCAGGCAGGAGCGACTGCAAACATCAGATGAGACACAGGTGGCAAATAGGGAGAGAAGAGGCATTGGACAATGTTTGGATAATGAGCATGAATTGGATAGATTCAAATGAAGTAGAAATGAGTTTGACATGATTAAAGTGACAGTGAACAGTGAAATATGCAGAATGTTATGCAAGACCCAAGGTAGCTTCAAAAGCATACTATTGAGCAACTGAACAACAAATATCTGAACTCTCACCCGGAGTAATGACAGAATTGGACTCCTTTATCATTTCAATAGCTTGGTCTAATCCACTTCAGTGCAAGTTCCAACAATTTCCATAGATTTCCTTCCTGCTGTAGATGCTGTGCCATACTCACCCAAATCCAACATTTTGCAAAGATCTAATCATAGCCTAAACGTGAACATATTAAATGAGCATACTGGTCAAAACAACGGTTCCAAGTCCATTAAAAGAATCCCAAAATAAATAGTTCATTTGCTGTAAATTCCCATGGAGTTTGTTTGGGACGGGAGACTGCATTATTCTTCAGCCCATTAAAGTTTACTCTAACAAGCTGTGAAGCTGATACAGCAATGGTTCAACAGTTCAGTATAGCACTTTTTTTCTCTTTTTGAAAGCTTCAGCATCCCACTTGGCATAAAATTCACACGTTTCAAACAGATTTCTGATATGCCCTTGAGAAAACCTTGGTTTTCAGCCATTTTTAAACAATTTTTCTTCTCCTCCCTAAACTACCTTAACATTTTTCCCTAGCAAAACAAAGATGTTCTTTGTTTAAATAACAACTCCCGCCTTGCTTGTTATGAAACAGCACATTCCCCATTTCCTCAAAGTCAGTTGCTGGGTGAGATCCTTCAGTGAAGGCTATTCAGCATTTTATGAAACATTAAATTACATTGTTGGTTTTATGAGTAAATCACATTGCTGTTATTGCTTTTCCTAGTTGTTTCTAAAGTTCAATTGCCAGATTTAGTTTACTAGGAACTGTTTACATACAGAACAGCTAGAATACAGGCAAAGCTATGTAAGTTCTCTTATGGTATAAGGCTACCACTCTGGTCTGAAGGAATCTACTTTCCTACTTTCAAGGCCAGTAGTTTTAATCTCCATGCCAATATATGTGGGCTAGTCAGTGCCTAGTCCACTATGCCCATGACCAGCCAAAATTGAATTGTTAGCATGTCTACATTGTTCAATGAAGTACATCAAAGTTCTTGAGCTATGGGTATAGGAGCTACTAAAAAGCAAGGTGAAAATGAGGAAGGCTCCCTAGCATGCATATACTGCTTGCAATCTTTGAGTTACTCTTATTAGGATTCAATTATATTTTGAGGAAAATTTAAAAAAAGGGCCTCTAGTGAACTTCATCCTGAATTTCTTAGGACAAACTAAAGAGTACACAGCAGTCTTCCATAAGTCATTAAAAGCACTGAAAGCTACACCCCAGTATAGTGCCCTGATAACCTTGGCAGAAGGGTAAACATTAAGGAGTGGATATTCAGTCACGTAGATGGCAACACAAGTAAAAGCTGCTGCTGCCAAAGCAGCTAGACTGTGAAATGCAGCTACAAGCTGAAGAAGGTCAGAGATTTCAATTCATTTTGCAATGGTAAGACCTGCAAAATTAAACGATTTAGATCCAAAATAAAATATGACATTGTGTTTCATACTGAAAGCATAAACAGACCATTGAGCAAGAAAGGGTTGTTTACTTAATGTTGTTTTCCATTTTGTACAATGAAACAGAAATATAATAGTTATAGGAAATTTTAACCTAATTTAAGTCTTTTCCAAAAATACATTGCTAGAACCTTTTGGGATGACAGTTTATAAGAAACAGAGCCAGAACAACTCTTTTGAAGCCACTGTTTCTTACGTATGGGAAAGAGTCGTGGGGATGCACTTGCTAGAGTTTCCAAACACATTTTGCCTACAGAGAATCAAGCAGGCAAAATGGCTCTAAACATATTAGAAGACTGCCCCAATCTAAGTGACAAACTAGCAAAGAAGTAGTACCTTTCCCTCTTCTCTCTTACCAAATTTCACAATAATAACAAGAAGCAACACAACAAACTTCCCAGAACAGATCTCAAGCATTCAAGTTCTCATTTTTAAGACCATCGGAAAAAAATATTAGCTTTAGTGATTTTACATCTTTAATAAGCCACAATGCAGTGTTTAATTAAGCTGGTGCTCACAGTGAATTAGGTCTAAGTTTAAAATTAGTTGTCCTTGTATGCAGAATATAAACTGAAAATATCTGCTACTGCTTCCAGTTGATTCTCAGCTCTGTCTTTGCAACATTTATTACTTAAGATTTTATTGATCCATTCCTTTTGTGTATTGTTGTGCAGAGGGAAATGTTTTGCTTTATTCTTTTAATACACATACAAGCTATTCTAGTATGACAATAAACTATCATTTCAAAGAATGGGGTTCCAGTATAAAAGTAACTGTGAAACAATCATTTGGAAAACCAGCTTTGTTGCTACCATATATTGACTGGCTTGTAACCTTTTGATAAGTTCCAGGACACACATCAGATCTCTCTCCAGCAATGGTATTGTTTGAAAAACTTTGAAGAATTAATGAAATCCAACACCTCATTTCTTCCAGATTTAGTGTTGAACACTTTCCTAGGATGTAGGAAGCCTTAAGGGCAGGTAAGAGAACCAGTTCAGCTCTGATTACTATCAGATTGTTTTCTTCCCTAAGTACTTCCTTTCTTTGTCTTCAGTAAAGATAATTGCCAATTATATTCTACCTCTAATAAGAAATAGCTCAGGTTTAGTAAGTTCTGAACAACACACTTAAAATAGCAAATAAAAGTAAATATGATCTCTCTCCTGATGCACTTACACTCTAAATTAGATACGGATTGGAACTTCCACAAATTAAGTTCTTTGATTAATGTGTTGCTGCTTTGCAACTTACTGATCATTATGGAACTGGAAATGCAAAGCTGTTTTCTCTTGAATGAAACATAGTACAGTCAAAGGAATATGCTCAAGTAAGGACAGTAGCAAACAAAAAAAGCTATAAAATTGTTTCCCTAGCCCTAGGGATAACAGATTCCATAACCTAATGAAGAGGGATGGGAAATATTTGCCCTTATAAGTGAATGGTTTTCCTGGAGGGCCTGATTCTGCATGTACCCCTCATTCTTCACTGCTTGTAGCATTAATATTTCAGGCAGAATCAGGCTCTTTGCTTGCTTATGACTAGCTTTGCTAGGCAAGACCATCCTCCTAGTTTTGGATTACTTAACTGTTGAACAGAAGAAAATTTAACATTAGGTAACCTGTTCAAAGTCGTATCCAATGGCATAAAGAGGTACCACCTGCTCAGAAATAAAAACTTTACCTGTACAAACTAGCAAGTAAAAACTCCTGTGAGTACACTTTCTTTCCCTGCACATCTGTTAAAACTGGTGTAACTATCATTTTGGATTCTATAGCTTATTGCAGTTGCTAGTTCAGTTCCCATATAGTGTGGGATTTTACCTGGTTTTCCTTTCACTGGAAGCATTTCCAATTTCATTAATTATTTGTGCTCCCCTTAAATGTATTCCTTACTCTCTCTCAAAGTCAGGCCTCCTTAACCATCTTATTTCCTAACCTTCCAGCATGGCCATGGTATTATATATAGTACATTTGATTAGTTGTTTTATTTTCTATTTAGAAGGACTTTGTGTTGACTGTTTATGCTATTTGTTTTAAGATTTGTTATCAAACTGCCTTTGTTTTTCCTTGAGAATTACAGAACTTCATTTTTAATTATCTAATTTATTTACTTTTCTTTGTTTTGCATGTTAAAAACTATTCTATAATCTCTTTCATAAATGCCAATGACCTTCCATCTTTCATTAGATAGAACCCATCCCTCTGTTGTAAGCTCTACCTATTCTTTTGGAGATATCTTTCCTTTTGGACATGGCCACATAGAAAGAAACTGGTCCATCCTATGTAGATGAAAAAGCAAAGGATATAATTACACACACATACCTGAGGTGACATCTAAGTTCTCATCATGTCTTCTCACTATTTTCATTAATTCTGTTAAACATTTTCTTCTTTGGTCATTTTACACCACTCACAGAAATATGTGTATTTCCTGTAGAGACAAGAGGTATAAATATAAAGCTGATGCCTATTTTGGCAATCTTGTATTTACAAGCAATGATCAGTATACAACCCTTTGGTTGCCAGTAAATTTTTCTGTGCATGAGTACACATCATGGATTCAAGTAAAGATGAAAATGCTGTTTAGTACCTGGAGTAAGACCTTTGAGAGAGTAACTCAAATTCTAAATCTTATTTGTAATTTACTTTGGGTAAGTCATTAACCTTGTTTTGACTTCCTGTAGGTCTCTCCTAGTGAAATATAACTCAATTCTGTCATAATTAAGTATACAAGAAAAGAAAGCAGCAGACAATACACTTACCAATAATAAACAGTTTCTGGTATGAGAGGCAAATGAAGGCCAGGTGTGACTTTCTGGGTAGTGTGACAACTGCTTTCTAAGCAAGAACAAATCTGGTCATCATTTCAGTAAAAGAAGGATTAGGAGAAACAAGTATCAGTACTAAAATACCTGCCAAATCTATAAAGAAAAAAGTACACACTCGGAATAATCAAAAAAGCACTTTATTAATCATCAAATGAAAACAGGCATAGAACCCAAACCCTACTTCCACTGAAGTTGTGTCACTGACACCCATGGCAGCAGAAAGCATTTCCTGGACATGCTTTTACATGCATAACTAGTATATACTGTTTTTGCCAGAAAATTACGTTTTGGAATAGAATCTTTGTCAACCTGAGTATGAAGTGAGGACCCCATGATCCAGCAGATGCATACAGGACTGCCAAACTAAATTTCTTAAATAAAAAATATTCTACTTGGACAAATATGGAGAAATAGTTCATCAAAACCCAAAATTAAATATGTCATAAATTCCCCAGTGACTTCTCACAACCTTTACTGCTTTAGTAGGAATACAGACCACAGTGTTGCATCTGAACATTGTTACAAGATGCAGACCACACAGAGAGTTCAACAATACTTCCTTGGGAGAAAATATTATTGCTCCTAGTACCAGTCTCTTCAACCATATGTGCTGGTGGTTTAAGGAAATGCTTTTCCCTCTTTAGGAAAAGACTAGATAATATGACATTTTACTTGGGGAGACATTTTGTCATCACTTGCACAATGTTTTGTTAATTATACCCAAGTTAGCTCTCAGCAAACCAGTGTACAGTATTAATTTCTTCAATCAAGACAAAGCTCAATGTAGAAAGACATCACAACCTTGCTCTTTGAGATCACAGGAGTTTAATTTTCAGTTGGATTATCAACTGAAGTTTTCAATAAAAAATTTAAAATCTGCATACAAATTGCCCAACATTAACTTTGTTGTTGTGACCCAAGTTCAGGACCCAGCACTTGGCCTTGTTGAACCTCATACATTTCCAACCTGTTCAGATCCATCTGTAGAGCCTTCCTACCTTCAAAACCCACCTAAATCCTAGGCTCCATTCCTTAGAAGCTGAACATGAGTATGCTTCTCTTTACAAACACTTTCTTAGCCAAACTGTAATTCCAGTCAGCCAATATTCAATGTTTAGCATAACAGTACTTTGGTTTAATACTACCTGCAGGCAAACACGGATTCCTGTCAATCTTCAACTTGCCATGACAAGGAAATTAAGCCTTCCTCTTTACTATATCCAACAGAAACTTAACTGAAAGAATCAGTCTATCTCAAGAAACATCTTGCATATAGAAAATTGCAGCCAACATACAAGCAATATCAGTTTTCACCGATCTTAAGGCTGCCTCCTTATTTAACTGTATATTTCATTCCTTTTCTCCTCCTAGAATAAGGGCCCAAAGGATGTAGGAAGGTATGAGGGCGACTGCTACTACAACAGAGACTGTGCAGGATCTAGGCTCAGGATGTCATAGCAGGGTTGAAATACCATTCATAGTCTGAAGCTAGCCCCCTGCTTGTTTCAACAGAAAACCACTGTGTCTTTGTAAGCAAAAATGCTCTACCTCTCCTGACCTTGGCAGAAAGACATAGGAAGTGTCATCAAACCATTTAGCCTTTGAAGTACCTGTGCTACTTGAAGTCCTTTTGAGGATCACACACAGCTCACCTATCCCTACTTGTCAGCACCTTTGTTCAATACATACTGCTCCAAGTCCATAAACTACTAGCACTTGCAGTCATACTAACAAGGCATAATTCAGTAGCTCAGGAGACGGGCTGATTCTTGGGAACACATTCTTTAAAAACATGAGTTTAGAGTACAACAGTAATTTTACAGTATCAAAACTTTTTATAAATCTTGTCACATGTTTCAGTGCTTGAAACATGCAAGAAATTCCCTTCCTCACCTACTCATGTAGACACTGAATGATAATGTTTCCTTGGAATCACTAAACCCACCAGTAAAATCACTGCTTTCATACAACACATTTTAAACACTTTTGATAAAGACATGTAAGTGTTTTTAAACTCACCTTCATTACCCAAATTCTTCTGATGACATAATCAATAGCCCCATAACCTAAATGATCCTTTTGTTCAAAGTTAAAGTATTCTCTTTCAGGAAAAACAGCTTTAATAATTTCAAGATGTTATTGGAATAAAGGCTACTGGCTTGAGTAGCCATTCTACTTGGCAAGTCCTTGTAACCAGTGTTCACCACACCCTGAAAGGAAAATAAATTGTTGTCAAAGTTCTCATGTATTGGAAGCTTTTCACATGTTCTCCACAGATCTGATGCCTGTTTTATACATGCTAGTAATTCAAATTTGCATATTACTACAGACATGAGTTACTAAAGCTTTCTTTTACAAGTTAAGGATTCTGTATAAAACTAATAGCTTACTCTGATGCATGACCAAAGAAAGTCAGCAATTTTGTCAGGAAGCCAGAGACTAGATGAGCTGGGAGGCCAGTCAGGGAACTGGTTACAAAACCATATGGTGCTTATTTTTGAGAATAAGAAATCAACTACTTCAAATTCGAAAACACCTCATGATTGTCTGATAAGAATCACATTGCACAATGTGTTTCATGGATTAATTGCACTCCAGTCATTCCCAAGGAAGAAGATAGCAATACCTTCAAAACTTAAATTCTTTGCAAGTACATCTGGATTAAGATATTTCTTTAACGTCCCTGCATATTATTATGAACACAAAACATTAAAAAAGAGAAGAATTCTAATGCTGTTCTCTGAAAACATATTGAACTCTGATTTTGAACATTGTACCCTAAAATATTGTTTCTTTGTTTCATTGCATCACTGCAAGATGACAGTCCCCAAACTTTGATATAGAATCAGAGCCCAATCACACCTACATAACTCTGAATAAAATAGGGGGGGAAAGGCATTTCCTGACTGCAAGTAAACAGATTCCCAGAGGACATGAGAGAAACTACAGAAGTTCATTTGCTTGGGACAGAAATTTGCCTAATCTAATAAAAAGGAACTGTAGTTAATGGATTATGTTAGCAGAGGAACTAACTGAGTGACATAGCAGGTTTTCTATCCAAAATTAGTATGATTTGTTTTCCAGTTTTTGAAAGTTTGAACATGAAATAATTTGACTGACAGGAATACAGGATCTATAGCAGAATACCAGCTAGAAATCTGCTTACAGTATCTCCTTACCTGAAGCTGGGGTACCAATGTACCAATGCAGGCTTAGGACCAAAAACTAGAAAGCATTCCGGTCTTTGTGGGCTGTGGTCTTTGTCACACCACATTGACCATGAACCAGCAATGTGCCCCTGTGCTAAAGGAGGCCACCAGCATCCCAGACAAATTACAGTATTAACACATGAGCACACAATTAATTTACCCATGAACACCCAATTAGTAAATGCATGAGTGCATCATCAGTTCACGTGTGACTGCTGTAGCGGGCATAAATTGCAAGGTTTGGTGCCAGGGATTGCAGAGGTGACTTGAACAGAAAATGGCCATGAAATGCCCTGGGCCATCCAGTTGCAGCTGGCTCTGAAACCCATGTAAACACTATCTCTCAAACCAAAAGCTGCCAGAGCAGCTCATGGCACCCCTGCTCATTTCTGAGCAGTAGCTGCTAGCATAGGAGATACATAAAGATAGAGACACACGGAGTGCTGAGGAGACAGGCAGCTGGTGAGACATCCTTGGAAGCAGGCATTCCATACCAGAGGATATTCTATATCTGAGGAACAGTGGCTGTGAGGGGTGGACCAGAAACAGCTGCACACCACCACACACTCAAAGGAACTGAGATGAACCAAGCGTAACAAACAGGGAAAATGAGGACAGTTGACACTAGGAAGTAGGGAGGATGATATTGAAGTTTGGTTTAAAGTCAGGCCTGAAAAGTAGGAAAATAGTATATATAAGTGGTTTTTTAGTAACTTTTTTTTTTTTGAATACTCAAATCAGTAACACAAGGTTTGTGTTAAATAGCAACACGTTGAGTAAAAATTCTGCAAGTTAAGACTTTTTCCTGTGATAGGGAAAACTGGAAGATTGTTTTTGAAGGACATCCTTCAGTGCAAAGCAGAGTAGAACTTTAAGCATTAAGCAATGTTCTAGATTCTAGGTCAGGTCTTTTTACTCTACCTGGTATCAAATTCCCTGACAGTAACTCCCATTGCTTTGGCAGCTCCTGCTGCAGCCAGCCCAGCAATGCCATTACCAATTATGAGCATCTAGAGAGATCAAACAGATAGCAAAGTGCATTCAGTGCTCACTTATTCCATCATACACTGGTGTCTGCAATAACCCTGATCTTCAAAAGCACTTGAACTTTAAAAAACATCAGAGGCTAAAAACTTCAGTGAAGAAAAAAATCTTATCTCAACAATGCAACATAGTTAAACAGCTGCTTTAGACTATAAGAGCAGGTGGTCAGCTGTACAAAAGTGCCACATGTAGAAAATAAGATAGAAAAAATTAACAAAACATGAATAGAGCCACTTTGTTCCACAGGATATGGAGCTTTATTTAAAGCTTTGATAACAAAGGATGCTAACCCTATTTGTACAACAACGCAAATGTTTTCCTGTACTATAGCTCTTCTGAGACCTGAATTCTGACAGATATGCTGAAATAGGTTTCAAAGGCAGAGTTCAGTCTCAGAATGAAACAATAGACCTTTTTTTACCCTTCAAATAATGGCAATCAAGCATTTGCCATGAAAATCCAAGGCAGAACTAAAACATACGTAATATATTCACCTACAAACTTCAATTGCCCTTACTGCAATGCATCAAGGCAGCTGAGAACAGACAGGAGGAGTCCTTGATGTTGGTGTCCTGCCAAACAGGAGCAGATCTAGTACAACATCCTTTTGGAACCATCCTGTGAACAACTGAATCCTGACCCCCTGGGGAATTCTTAAAACGTTCTGATCAAGAAAACTCTGCATTCAGAAGTGCTGAAATGCAGTTAAATCAACTTTAACAGGGTGGCTGAAATGGCTAAAGCCAGTACAATCCAGCAAACAAATAAATCACAAGGAATCATACTCATCTCTTAGAGCAGTCAGATGGAAGAGCTGAACTGCCTTGTTGCACTAGTAGTCGAGCTTTCCAGGACAAAATTTTACTCTAAATATCAGGTTTTAGCTAGCAAGTGTACCTTCTTCTGTTGCCATTATCTGATTAGTAAAATCCTTGCCAAAATGATTAGATATCAGCACTATTGATTTGTATCTACAACAGCTAAGAGATAACATTGTAGATAGGTAGTGACACCCTCAGATA
Source organism: Bucco capensis (assembly GCA_013396975.1). Lineage (NCBI taxonomy): Eukaryota > Metazoa > Chordata > Aves > Piciformes > Bucconidae > Bucco > Bucco capensis. The sequence goes on along the minus strand of VWZO01018873.1, from coordinate 895,001 downwards.
AAACTCAAGTATCCATGCCAAAAATATACCATGAAATAGCACACTCCCCAGAGTTCAGATGTCAGTATACAAAATTGCGGAAGCAGATCCAAAATCCCCTGAGACAAGTATGTAAACCAAATTGATTAGATAATTAATAGAAGCCATATAGCAATAGCATAACTGACACCTTAAAGCAGTAAATTTTGAAACAATAAATCCAAATATCATTCCACTTTATACCAGTGGCTTGAGAATGAAACATTTAATAGAGGACAAATGCTAGCAAAAGCACACATGCCAAAGGTGGTGACTCTAAGCATAAAGCGCTTCTTGCAACTGCAACATTTGAGTTCTTCCTTTTCAACTTTATGGGTCAGCTAACACAACTATAGTTGACTGTCAGCCCACTTGCACAGAATATGGGCAGTGCACAGGGCTGCTCATAACTGTTCCAGAAATTTACAGCACAGATTCCCTTGCTCAATTGACTTGGTAATTATATTATCTTTACATGAACTGGAAAATAGGGCAAACCTTTCAGTTACCTTCAAAAGGAAGTATGTTTGAAACACGTAAGTTGCATTCATAGTTACATGCTGCTTAAGCATTCCTGTATAACTTCTCCTTCCCAACAAGCTATTGTTCAAAAAGCTTTTCAAAGTATTCTTTGTTCAGACAACAGGAGGTGGCCTAAAAAATATTCACTCAAACCCTGCTGTGTGTCAATATTTTGTAGCTATACAGACCACACTAGATTGTATCTGTGTTACAGCATGCTTTTGGGGAGCAATATCTTATCGTTGTGAGAGTTTTGGTGGGTGGGGATTTGGAGATTTTGGTTGGTGGTTTTGGTTTTGTGGTTTGGGTGGGGGGTTTTGTTGTTTTGTTTGGGGGGAGGCATTGTGAGGGGTTTTGTTCTTGCTTGGTTTTGTTTTACTTATTGGGAAATTAAGGAAAACTACTGATTTCTTCAAAAGTGCTACAGGTACACAGCAATTTGAAAGTGCATTGCTGTTATTTTGGGTTTATTTTGTTAAAGGAAGATTTTTCAGGCCAGTTAATTCTAGGTTTGTCAGTGCTTTATAGTAGTTGGCCAGAAGGCCAAGCAACTTCAGAATTTTGCTTAGCAAAACTGAACTGGAAAACTCTTTGTCCATCTTTATAATTTTCTTGCTTAAAACCTCTTCCTCCTCCTTTCAAAGCCTAAAAGAAAAATAAGCTGAGCATGGGAGTAAAATCTCCTTGAAGTGCAGCAGATATTAAACCAATTTCATATCAGGGATCTAAATGCTGAAGCAGGTGCATCCAGTGCAACTCTCCTGATTCCCTGGATACAGATGGGAGACAAGTTGGTTCATTATCAGTACCACAACAGGGTAAGTTAGGCTGTCTTTCTGGGAATTCCTATACAATTCTACAAAATTAATATTTTGTAGCTAATGTGTGATAATTTTCCCTACTAAAGCTAGTGGCAAAATTTTTACTGGCTTCAATGAAGTGAAATTTCATCCAGTGGACGGAAGTAAAAGATTGTCAAAAATGAGAATTTCTAATACTTAAGCCAGGGCAAGACAGTTATTATTTGCACATGCTTTCTGTAGTAGTTGAAAAACTCTTTCTTCTGTGGATAGCATCTGCTTCAGTTTCATAGCCATACAATCCTGAGGTAATAATTTATTTTGGTACAGGGGCAAATGAAAGGAGAAACTTGAAAACCAAATATTTTTAGAGAAGTTGGTATAAAAAACACACAACACATCAGCATTGTTTAGGGCCCTGGGTTAGAACACTGGAGGGAAATCAGAGAGTTTGACACTAGGTTAATTAGATTTAAATAGCTTCAGAAAGAGAGAGACAGAATGTGCAATAGGAAAATACCATTCATCTTTGTAGCCAGATTGCTTAAATTTACCAGAGCTGTCATCAAGACCTTTTAGAGACTAGTTTCATGATTTTGTTTATGGTTCTGTAAAGAGAAACAATATTGACTGATGACATTATCATAGCTTGTAATTTTTTCCCCCTTAACTTCACTGTTTAACTACATGAAAAGTTATTTGCTTAGCTTCATCTCTTTATGCAACAAAAGAGAAGGATCCCACTTTTAATAAGAAAAGACGATGCAACTGAAGGGCCCTAGGTCATGAGGTCCAGTTTCCTTCAACTACAAACATCACACAATCCCATCATAAATGTAATTTGGCTCTGGAAAAGTTAAGTAAAGTAGGAAAAGTTTCCTATTACAAGCAATTTGAAATATGAGGTCATAGTCATAATTTCCTTACAGGGATACAAACAAAGGAGTAAATCTACTCCAAAAAACTTATGCTGTGGATGAAGACTTTTCTCTATATCTACGCAGTTTAAACCTTACTGAAGTCAGATGAAGAACTGCACCAAGCTGGAAAGAAAAACAGGCTTTTTTTTCCCCAAAGGTAAAGGACAGAGTCATGTTCAATGTCCCTAGAGATGTGGGAAGGTTGCACACATTTATCACAAAAAAGTTTGTTGTTTAGATTGTTCGCATAGAGAGGTATGAAACATCTATTAGTTCTCTGGAAGTTTTACTTTGTTCTTCAATCCACATGTGACACAGTTAAAGGATTTTTCTAGCTCTCCAACACTGTTACTCCTGACAGCACTGAACTAACACCACTCTCCTGGGGGGGGATTGCTAATCCCTACTTGCTGTGAGCTAACTCCCAGTTTGTCCTCATCAATACACCTTACTGCTCACCAGCTTAGCTCATCATCATAATATCTCTGGCTTGTATACATACTTCAGTTTGGTCTGACTACAGAAGTCTAGTTTGAAAACACCAAGCAGTGAAAATGACACATCAAAGCTCTCCAGATACCAGCATATGAGTTTTTAGTTATTTTCCTCTTTTAGGAATCATTAGTGAATCCTATTATGTGGATCTTTTTGCCAAAACAGGCAGGATGCATAATAAAACAACCTCTTTCCATCCACCTGCAAGCAGACAGGAGTCACAGAAAAAAACTGCTTCTCTTTATTGTGCTGAGCTTGCCAATTAGATTCAGAGCTGGTACTTGCACAAAGGTGTCACTGTGTCACCATTTGCCTAGAGCTGGTTCCACTGGAACCAGAGCAAGGTTTCTCATTGTGGTGATGTGGGATACCTTAACATCAGAAATCCTAACACACAACATATTAACCCTGTCATTTCTTAGCTTCCACATTCTTAAAACAGCATCCCAATGCAGTTCCAGCTCCCTCAGTGTAGGGAATGAGGCTGGCAACTGAACTTCACTGGAAACCAGTAGTGACAGCCAAGTGAAAAACAGGAGAAGATGGCAGAAAATTTAATTTCTTACCTTCTTTCTCCTTGGCAAATCTAAGCCTGCATATACATAGCACAGAGCATAAACATGCACAGTATTACACAGTTATAGTGGAACTGAAGCAGAGTCCAGGTGAAAGTTGATGTGACCTCAAACACTTACATGCACTCCAAGGAGTAACAGCATGAGGATACAGGTATTGGAGAGAGAACCAGTTTCCTCCTTTCAGTAGAAGTTCAGCGTTCACCTCTAGTGGACAAAAGAGGAAGGACAAATTGCTACTTTGCAGACTGAAGCATCGTCTTTTTGTTCAATGGGTCTCTTATAAAGCAACACGAGATCTTGGTTTAAATTGCTCAGATTCAAAGAAAGCAAACTACTTATGGCTTGATTCAGCTTAACTCCCCACATGTCCCACTGCTGTTTTGTTAGACACACTACGATAAAGGCATTAGCCCTCGAGGACATCAGGCCAGCTGTACTTCTTAAAATTGGTCAAGATTTGAAGAAAGTCTTGCATAAAAACATGGATTTTGTACAATTTAACACAAATTTAAGCTTACTGTTTACTGATTTTCAAGACAGATATCCAAGTCCTGGACAGCTTTTGCAGAAATAAAAATCCCAGGAAGGAGTCGTTTATTTTGCACAGAGATGTTAACAGCTAAGCAGGAGTGGTCTAGGGATGGGCCTAAATATCCTTCTTGCTATCAAAGAGCACTTTTTTGGATATACAGAAAGCAGAAACGCATGAAATTACTTTGTTACAGCATGTTTAGGAATGATGGGGAAAACAAAGGAGTACTTTCACTTTGTACCACCACAGTGGAATCCTATGACATCATAAGCAGTGATATGAAAAACTGTTTTCAGATGATTTCTGACTAAAACATCAGTGACATCACTAAGTGGCAGGGAAAGTGCCTTGTTCAATGAAGCACTTACGTGTTTGATATCTTTACCAAATTGATTCTATCTGAGATGAACTGGTTCAAGACTTAAACCATTTCAATATGTAGCCTATGTACATAAATAATTGATTCAGTATTTAAAGTAGTTTAGTGGTGTTTCAGGGCGTCTTCTTTTTAAATGAATTCCTTATAGAAATCTAAATGGCTTTGAAATCATTTCCAAATCTGAATTGTTTCAAAATGTGTTTTAGAGTGAATGATGACTGGTCTTGACTGCTTGATACTAGGTGGGGAGCCAGAGTTCAAAACTAGCAGGGAGAATTTTACACCTTTAGTTGTCAGAGGCTGCAAGTTTGGGAAGGGTAACAGATTCTTTTACCCAGTTCATACTGTCCCCAGGGCCAGGCCTCAAAATAAAGATCACAGCTTCAATGACAATAGTACAGGTTCCACCCCAAGCTGAAGACAATCCCGTTTGCATGTTGTGATCAGTTCACACTTTCCTTTGCAAACAATCTTATATTACACTCCTACTTATGTGAAACATTATCATGGAAAAATAATAAAAAGTGGTATGTTAAAGCTATGCCAAATATAAGACACATTTATCATGCTGTCAGTGCAATTTCTTACTATGTCTCAATGGATTTACTGAAATTAGCTTTGGTTTATATCTATAATAGCTATCATCCTTATAAAGAGCCTGTATAGTATATTTTACAAAGAGTGATTCCTAAACAGCAAAAAGCCCAAGTAGTACATGAGCCCTAAAACCCACTCATATTGGTAAAACCTTCAAAACCATTCATTAAAGACTGCTTGCGTAAGGCAGAAGCTACAGAACAAGAGAGTATTCCTAAAGCTCAAATTACTCTAGTTTCCAAGTTAACGACCACATTTAGCTGACACAGATTAGGTCCATTGGGTTTTTTTCACTTCCTTTGGATTGTGCTGGGTGCCCTGTCTGGTGAGGAAAACCATCCTGCGCAAGCTCTGTTTTTGCTTCATGTAGGCAATAGTTCAGCTAGCTCCTGTTTTCCCAGTGCTTATCTGGAAAGCAGGTTCTAGAAACTGCCAGCATTGCTCTAGTCTGCCTTGGGAGATAATTCTACCTGTGTGGTAAGGCCCACAGCAGGGCAAACAACAATCCAGTGTGATCTGACACGCAATAACAACAGTAGTGCACTAATATTATTGTCCGGTAGTACTCTGTAGACATCAGCCAGCACGCTAAGGCTATCATATCCTTTAGCAACTCACTTTCTTGCTAGAACTGTAGCTCTGCATTCACTAAGTTTGTCAGAAGAACTGAGTGAGCTAGATAAATGAGGCCAAGAAATACTAAATTTTTCTTGAGCAAAGGTGATTCATGCACTCCTAGATCCTCATTTAAGCTTGGACATGAAACATACCGTGCTTGTTTAATTAAGCATACTAATAAAAATTTAAGCCAGTATTAAGTCTAAGATTCAGCTTTCAATAATCATATGGAATATTTTCTTTGTGCTATCCTCTACTATGCTCTCAATATGTTCTCTATACTAAGTACAGACATAACAGATCCTTGCACGGGACTTGAGGCTCTAGGACTAGCAATAGTAAACAGAAGTAAACTAAATTTATTTGCATTAAGTGACCAGAATTCCACCAGTCAGGCAGGTGACTTATCTGGCTAAAGGTTACACAAGCTATGAGATCACTAACAGAATGAACTAGAACACACAGAAAACAAGATCTATTAATTTTTTTCCCACACTAGAGAAGTCTACAGTGCTGGCATACAAAATACCCATTCCTTTACTGCAAATATATGGAGCTACATCTGCTTGCTGAAAGATTTCATACTCTGAGTTCAATAAATTTAGTACAAACATGAAAAGAAATGTTGGGTCTTCAGAATAAATGGTTACATTATTTACATCAAAAGACAAACTTACCTTTAAAAGTATCTCACAATATTACTTACTGCTTTAGCTTGTTTGTATTGCTCAGCAGAGAACTTTGCATCTTTGTCAGCTTTATGCTGTGCTTGCACTTTTAATCCTTGTTTTACCAAGGACTGGACTCTAGTGTGAGGGTCTGCAACCCACTTCTCACCTTTGTTCCTTTGGTTACTCCTGCAACGAGGTCCATATAGTGAACATCTATAAAATAAAAGATACAACTAAATGCAAAGACTTTCCACCCCTAGTTCTTATCAACTTAGGGTTTTTTTTTCCCAATTCCATCACATTTCAACATCCAACGGATGTCAGCAGGCGTGGTTTATATAATTCCCCTATGAAGTTTGAAAATTCCATCCATATATCAAATCCAGTAAAGTTTTATGTGCCTAAGCTATCCTTAAAGAAGTATAGTCATTGGCTGACCTTCCTGGGATGGTTAGCGTGAGAGAAGGTGGCAGGATTGGGCCCCGACTTTTCATAAATAACAGAACATCTCCAGATGAACATTCCACTGCTCATTTTTATAGTGTGCCTTCCACAGCCAACCCACATGGTCTCACACACACACACATAGATGCCAAAACAATAACAAATTAAAGTTTGGTTTATAAAAGGGCTTTGGCTCACATGCTGCTTATACAAGTCTGCATGCTGTTTACCCTGAAAAAGGTGTGGAACTGACCACAATGAGGTGACAACCTCAATTCCACTCATACATGAGGTGGGAAAACCAATAACAAAACTGCAGTATTAGGAAAGGACACTTTGTTTTTCCTGGCTTGTGTGTGAATAAACCATTTTGTTAATAAAGAAATGAAGTCATTATCTGAAGCAGACTAAGAAACATCTCTTTCCCCTTCTCACATATATGCATGTAAACATTTATATAGATATTAAAGAAACCTATAAAAATAGGCTTGATTGTACACATATATCCATATAAAAGATGATGTCTTACAGAAGGATTAAATCCTCGATTGTTATTCTCCTAGCTCACTATCCCTTGCAGGCAGTGTAAGATTTTCATTGACTTCAGGGAAACTGGGCTTCTATGCATTACACTCCCTGTGCTAGGCACTGGTTCCAAGGATTACATTGCCACCTAAATCCTGCTTGTGCTTTCTAAACAGAGTTTAAGAGGTAGAAAGCTATATACTGCTTCCTTAGATCTAGCTTTATGGCTTGATCTTCCAGAATACTGTCAAAACCCAATGCTGTCTATTGAAGTAGTATGCAGAGAGAAGAGGGAAATGCCTTGAAAGATAAATCAGTTTCATTTAAGTGCTTTTGCTGTCCAATTCAACAAGAATATTCTCACAAACATCAGGTGGACCTAATATTTAGCCCCAAATAGACCAACAAAAAAGAGAATCAACTGTTTCATCACACCCATACCCACATCTTTTCACAGAAGTTTTTCTGCAAATAATGTATTTCTTAAATATTTTACACAATCAAATACCAGATTACATATGTCTCATTAAAACTTGGTTGTGCCCATCATTAACTGGGGATACCCCAAGTTATACATTAATTCCTAGCAGAGATGCAAAAAGTAAAGCATGCTTGCTTTAACATACACTGTCAGCTCAATGCCAGAAAACATTCTACAAGAGATTACACAAACCAAGCAGATAGATGTGGCAGGGACATTTCTGTTAGAAACACTCTAAACAAAGTCATTTAGTACAGAATACATTTTACTTAGAAGATACACACATGGCATTAAAGCAAAGCTGGGAACAAGTATAAGACTTCCACTGACACTAAGAAAATGTAGAATTATAAATACCAGCAGTTAAAGTGTCATAACTAGTTCACTGGAAAATCTCCATCTCATCCTGCACACGTGTGCATGATATTGTCAGGCAATTAAGGTAAAAAACTAAAAGAATTTATTAAAATGAAAACCTTTATACACAAAGAGCTACAGAAAATGGGGGCTTTTTCTTACAACCCTGGGAAGCTACACAACCAACTCTGTTAAAGAAAATATGCTTCAGATATATTCCTCAAATTAATAGCTCTTTCCTGTCCTTCGGGAGGAAGACAAAAATTCATCACTATCAGCAGTTACTATACACAAAGCACTTGCAGTATCTCAGCTGCTTTGCTAATCAAGTAGCAGGTAAAGTAAAGCAAAATCTCCCTCTAATCCCTGCCCATTTACTCTAGGAAGGAAGGAAATAAACCCAGAATACCTCTGATGGCAGATCAAGGAAAAGCAAAAATGGGTTCTGGAAATGTTTAGCCTATACTCTGTTCTATCCCATGTAGCTAATGGAATTATACAAACATTAAAAAAATTTAACCCATGGTAATTTTTGCATCATAGATTCTTCTAAGGTCAGATAGAAAACCACTGATCTCATTTTATTATTTTACTCAGAAGAACGTAATACTTCAAACTGGTTGCACAATATAGGAAAAATTGATATTCAGTTCTAGTCTTCAATCTGTAGTCATTCCGTAAATCATTTATATAAACTTCCATTCTTTGTTACAACAGTGCATCAGACCAGCCTGACATAACCCCACTCAGTATAACCCTTTCAGCTTGACCCCTCAGCCAACTGTGTACCCATCTCATGATGTACTTCTCTAGCTGTGCTTTGTATCTGTGGCAGTGAGCCTTGCTGCAGCTGTATTTTTTGTTTTTACTCTGCTTTTCAAAATCTACCACTGACTACACTGAAAAAAATACACTGCTGTGACACTGTTTGCAGTACATCTCCTAGGTTAATCGGGTTTAAACTGTGTGCAAAATAGACTGAATAGAAGTTGCACACACAAACGTACACAAAAGCACACATTCTTAACCTACAATTTTGTAAAGGTCTAGCTCTTTTGATTTTAGGAGCAGAAACTGCACTTAAGCAATAAATCTCACCTGATTTGTTACTTCTGCCTTGATTTCATTTTTACATTTTGTTTAATTCTTGATTATTCTCATACTTTTCAAATACTACTTTATGGCAACATTATTTCCATATTCTATTGATTTTTCTTCATGTTTTATCAACTTTTTCATTGAAAAGATCAAGAAGTGTTCCTAAAGAAGCAATAACATATTAATTGCTTGATTTATTCTTACAAGAACAGTAATTCAGATTATTTTATCATGTTCCAGACAGTGATTGCCTAACCAGATAATGTAAGCAAAGTAAAGTAAACTGGAAACAGCTTAATTACAAAAACCATTGCTTGGAACTTCGTAGCAATGCATTTGTAGTTGAGAAATAACCAATAATACAGTTCACAGTGGAGGGGAAAACAATTGCAGTATCACTATGATAACCAAGTAATGAAGAAAAAAGCTCTAGCCAAGAAGTAAATAGTGCAATTGAAGAAAGGATGTAACAAAAGGTAGAATAATATCGCTGTAGAGAACTCCTGATTTTATTATGTACAAGATTGAGTCCCAAATACAACTATTACAGTGGCCAAATGGCTGTTTTAACTTTTATCAGATACATTATTGCTCAGGAAGTAGCGTGACACTTGGGAAACAGACATACATGTTCTTGTCCTCTCAGTATCACAGCAATAAAGCTGTGTTAGAATCATTATTTCAGCCAAACATACCTTAAGATGATCTTCTGGAATTACGTAAGTCTTAAAGGCAGTCTGCATCACTATTAGTGTACCAAGTAGGCTCTAGTCACTTTAGAATTCAGACCCTTATGTTCACATACGTAGATACAGATAAATCAGTCTCAGACCACTAGGGAAAATGTAGCACAATAACTATAAATTGTTCAGCATCACAAAGTAAATCCTTGGTATCACAGGAAGATTTCGGGGAAAGAATGTGGGATTTTCGTTTACATAAAATTCAGGAATAGTACATCCATTAGCATTGCTATTTATAGATGCTAAAAGACTCCACACGAAACTAAAAGGAAGGCAAGATGATGTGACCAATAAAGACTGGCTGAGAAGGGATATCATGAGAATGCATAAGAAACTCAAAGTTAAAAATACATGTTAAACTGCTTCTTCTCTAGCCACAAGACCTGCTAAAACTCTGGCAGACAAATTAGTTTGGTTCAATTGCTCCACAACAAATTTCTTCTGACTGTTAATCATCTTGTCTTTCAGTTTTATACAAATACTTTAGTCACTTGTGATAACATTTATTTTTATGGGAACCAAACCAAAATGAACTTGTCTGTAATATTGTACCTGCTTTCTTTTCCTTCTCAAAGAAAAGCACTGATTTCTCCTTCCTCAACTCTTCCAAGTCTTAATAAGCCTTCCAAAAAAATTCCAATGGATAATGTGGATGTCCTGAATAACTCATTAACAGGCAACAATATAAAACCTCAATATAGATATGTTACAGAATCACAGAATGCCCTGTGTTGGAAGGGATCCAACAAGGATCACCAAGTCCAACTCCTGTTTATGCACAGGACAACCTCTAAGTCACACCAAGCATTGTCCAGATGCTTCTGGAACTCAATATCAAAAGCCTTAATGAAGGTGTGTTATTATGCTGTCAAATTGCTTTCATGTCTCTTGCATATGGCAGCCTAGAGTAAGAAAATTGACTCTCAATGAGTCAAATTGTCAGAAAAAGGTGCTCAGCATAATGCAGACAATCAATTCTTACTATTGCAATCAATTGCAAGTAGAACCGATTCAGTTAACACTAATTTGTCATGATAAGACAGGGATTTTTTTGAAGAAGCCACTCATAAAGCATTGTAGTATTCAAGTGATTGATTTTTCTTCTTCACCTAACCCAACAGCTGTTTGAAAAGTTTTTTGTTGTAAAAATACAAAGCTCACTGACATTTGAGGTTGAGCTTTACTCATCTGTCCTTTTCCTGGAACCTGAAACATTGATGTGACATTAAGTCTGAACAGCTGCTTTACACAACAAAGGGAATTTGTTACAGAGAGCTACTTTAAAAGTGCAAGTAGTCAATTAATAAGCAAAAATATAATTTACTAAAAGTTTTACCAAATGCTTGAATTCTTTCCTGATATAGTCACATTAATTTTGATGAAGTTATGCAAGAGATGTTTAAGTCTCATAGCACAGAGATCAATAGTATTGCAATGTAATAATTCATAAAACAGATTAATAGGTCTAAAACAAATGAATAAATCATTTAACCATCTCTCTTAAAGGTCACTATGGCACACATCTGTGGAACAACGAGAAAAGTTTCTGAGGCACAACTGAACATTGTCAAGGGCACCTTTTGGTTTGCCTAAAATGAAAAGGTGTCCATTAATAAATAAGAAAGAGAAAATTATTAGATCAGAAGTATAAATATAATAAAAAGAATATTGATTAATGCTCTTTGGTGGAAAAAATTGACACTCAGATGTTTGGTTCGTAAGCACCTCATGAGATAAAACTGCAGCACGCCCTGCAAAACTAAACGAACATGCCTACATGTGCAGCTTGGGTTGCTTCTTTCTCTTCAGTATTTGCAAGCTTTCTCTCTAATCTCACCTCAGCTTTGAAAAACATTTTAAAAAAATCTAAATGAGAATTAATGTATGAGAACTCAACTTCATGGGAGTATTATGTTGTTATTCATGCTTATTTAACATAGAAAATCACTTCAAGGAGCCATGAGAATAGATCATTACTAATTACACTCAAAGATTATCTGATTTATTTTGGAGAGAAAACTTACAAAATGTCAACTCAAATCCTGTAAATTATCAATCCACTGGTGCTATTATGCATGGTCCTCAATAATCCTGATAACAAATGTGAGTTACTGATGTACATATTCCTTCCAGATGTTATGTTTCCCATAGTTCTCTTGACAAGAAAAAGCATAAGCAGTTCTTATTGAGCTTGATATTGTCAGTCTATGCCTTTAAATACAAGCAAAGAGAAAAATATCCTTACTCTACCTAGTATTAAAAGAATTTATACTTGTAAGAGAATTATACTAAGTACTCCCAAAAGAGGAACTAAAATAATCATATTTGAAATTAGATCAAGCAAAAAAAGCAGAAGGAACCTTCTATTAGTGGATGCCAGATAAATGACACTACTGCACTATTAGCCTCAGTTGCCCCACCATCAGTTTGTAGTACCACAGAAGCAAACAGCTTTCAGATCCTCATATCACCAGACTGCATTTCAGAAGACATCACCTGGTGTATACAGCACACCTACCAAGGAATGCTGGTTGGGATAGAATAAGGAACGTAAATCAGAGACCAACAGTAATCAGTCTGTGTCAATGACATGAAATAGTGCAAAGCAGTAATCAGCTGAGCATGACATATATGCCCAGTCTCCTGACTTCAAACACTTAAGTGCTAGATTTTTTTGTTACAAGACTGAAGGATTTTTAGTTTGCTGGCAGTTAATTTGATTATATGCTAAATGCCTTCTTTAAGTTTATTCTACAGATTTTAGTTTTCTGAATGAGCGCCCAGGAAAATGGCCATAGCACTTCTAAAGATTACATCTAAATCTGAGTCTTTAGCCTAAAACCAAAGCCTTTTTCCCCCATGCAGTCTTTTATATCACACTAAGTATAGCTCATTAATATAAACATGAAAGTAATAAAAAGGGAGGTAACCAATATGAGTCTGAAAATATCTTCAAATTTGAATCAAACTCTAGAAAAAAGCCCTGGCAAAAATCACAGGGCTTTTCAATCATTTGAGACAAAAAAATAGAAACAAGAAATCTCAAAACAGTAAAAACTTATGCCCTACAATTACTATGGCAAGTCAAAACAGCAAAAACACTCATGTGAAGCATACTGGTTGTTTTTGTGTTCACTAAAAGCTTTGCAATACTGTGTAATTCTTGAAACTGTAATCAAATGTTTAATTGCTAAAACTGTTGAAAAACATCCCCTTCTATAGACAAAGAAAGCCTCTTTCCTAAGGCTCTGAACACTAACATATTTTCACAATTATTCATGCTTTCACATAATCTGTGATTCTCTCTTTTCTGGAACCATGCCAGTAGCATTAGAAGTGGTTTTTTCTTCTACAGTTACTTCTATATAAATTTTGGAATATGTGTTGCAGTTCAGAATTTTTCCTTATTTCCTCTACCTGGTTTAAGGAGCTACGCATGGACAAGAAAACAACCACCTATTCTGACTGAGATGCCTGCAATTAGATAAAACCCAAATACAGATCTCCTCAAATACATTCTGAGCAGTATGGGCCTTATGATGCCTCTGAACAGTAATACATTAGGAATTCTATCAGGTCCAGCTTTTGGCCGTTGAGCTAGGAGCAGGTAAAACAACTACATTTTTGTGCAACAGAACTGGATAATTATTACAAAGATCTATCTATGAGCAAAATAGAGCAATGAAAAATATTTCAGCTAACAGAAAAGATTCACCATTTGTTACTCAAAAATTCTCCTTAAGGCAGGACAAAAGGTGAGCTTTCAGAGTGGCAGTTAAGTAAATGCCTTGAATGAAAAAGAAGTCCATGATGGCAGGCAGAGAATAAGAATTCTACTCATACTCTCTTGCTACACAGGTCATATTCTATACCTAATCATGAAAAAACCAGACAATAGTAACAGCTATCAGCCTCCCTGTTTGATAGACACAGCTAGCTTGTTCAAGCCATTCAGACATGTTCTATTACCTATATTTAATGTAGACATTTGTAACTAACAGTAACCTTGCATTTTATGAAAATAATCATTTGGAAGGTACCGTGAAAGCTATAGTTTACCACATATTTTAAGAGGTCACCAAAATTACAGGACGAAAAACCATCAAGAACTAGTAAAGCCGAAGAAAACACACATCTTCCTGAGACAGAGTGGAGGAAGCTGCACAAGCAACTTTGAATATTTGCTCTGTCCTTTTGCTCTTTCCTAGGCATCTGTTCTTGGTCACTGCTAAAGACAGGACTCTGGATTAGATGGATATTTGGTCTGACTCAGATTAAGCTCACCCCACACAAACTAATTCATGTCTTTATCATAGTTCCTTTCAAGTGCCAAATAATGGTATAAAGGTTGATCTGAGTTGTTTATATTTGTTCCATAAAAGGGAAAGCAATTCTTCAAATACCAAAGGTCTAAGTAATGGCCCTGCTATAAATACAAATTCATTAATAAACCATCATTTTTATTGACATTTTAAACTCTAAATTTCCCTTTACTGTTGATCATGCTGATGTCATTAGCTCCAACTCCTACTGCCAATATGACTGCCTTCCTGTGTTTCCTAATCAGCTCTGAAACTCATGCTTTTTGTAAAGGAGTAACTCAACATCAAGTCACAGTTTTATATATACAGTCAAGTTGTAAGACTATTGTCTGAATCAGCCCTAATAGCAAGTAAATCAGCTGATTTCATAACTGTTATGACATTGGCTATTCCTTGCATTTGAGGAGTAGAGTGTCTTCTTTAGTAGCAAAGTCAAAGGAACTTTACTCCACCAAAGCATTTAGCAGAAAATGCTATTTCTACTCAGCATCATAAATCATTATTTGTGTATATAATATCTTCTTGTAAAATGATTTCACTTTTACTCACTAATTGCAGAAAAGAAAAAATCTCCCTAAAATGGCTGCTTGAGAAAAATATTCAGCTTTCCCAGCTGACACCATAAAGATTAAAGAGTGAACAAAGAGACTTACTAATTGAGCTATTAACCCAAGAAGCATTTAATACACGAATGTTTCTGATTCAGTACATGGAAGAACATCCTGTTAACTTTTGCAGTTCTCATTCTATAATGTTCAGCCATACCCTCAGACAGCTTTGGATTTGTATTTAATACCAGATAACCATATAGGGAATATGGCTAGGAACATCTGCATATATATCATAGGATTTAATTTAGTGTGAAAAATATACACAGAAACAAGGAAATCATGCATGGCAGACTCAGTTAACAGGTGGAGACTAGAACTGCTAACTTATACTTTCTAAAGCAGCTACACTCTCATGAATGAAGCCTGAAGCTCTATTAAATTAGTAAATAATAAAACCTTAGGGCTTGAACTGTTGAATAGAAATCAAAGTACATGAAAGGAACACAAGCTTGTTCTTATGACAGGAACCAGATTTTCTAATCAAAGCAAATTGTTTTAGCATTCCCATAAAATGGTGATATTTAGAAAATCCACTGGAGGTAACTTAATGACATTAATTTGATGTAGTAATGATTTTAAGGTCAAGTTGTGCTCTTAAGCAAAATGAGAAAAAAATAGTTGTTCTACATCTGCTTGCTTACATTTCAGTTAATTGGCCTTGGTCCTGTGCTGCTACTCCCACACAAGCACTTAATAGCAGCACTGGTGTATTTTAATTGGAATGGATAAGATTGTGTGAAACCTTTTTTACTACAAAGCCCTCTTTAGTTGAATTTTTTTAAGTTGTAGAGAATAGTAATTTTGTTTCTTTTCCAAAGAATTTTTTTTTAATGATTGGAATGGTTATGGAAAAAGCCACTGGCTTTCCTGGAACAGAACATACATACAACTGGAGTGGGAATGAAAGGACAAAAAATTATAACCCTACCCACCAGGCCATAACCATTAACTGCTAAGGTGTTAATTAACTACCAATGACAGACTTGTCCCAAAATGAGCCCTGGTTTGCCTTTTGTACTTTTTTCATGGAGTTGCTGAGAACTGCAAAGTTCTTCAGTTTGTCCAAATAAGACAAATATTCCTAATGGTAATCTTTTGCTTCCTTTAAAGCAAAAAAAATAGGTGAGAATGGAATATGGCCACCTGACAATGACTTAGAAGTGTCAGCTTGCCTTTAAGGTTTGAGGTTTTTAGTATTAGAATTATTTTTTCAGCCTGGAATTATTTTACTGTTCTTGCTTTCTACATGTTTTATGTAATTTTAAATTTGTGGCTGAGAATGCTCTTTAGTAGACATTTATTTAAACTGGGTGTTAATCTTATTATCAGGATGTTTATTGTATGAAAATAACAAATACAAATAGAAAAAATATGAAAGAAAATCAGTTGAAATAAGGACAATAGAACAAGCACTTGTTACATGAGCTTACTTGACATATTTCTGAGCCTACCAAGTTGCTTTTTTCCCAGATAAAGGAATTTCTTTCTTTTAACAGCAAGGAAACACTTCTTGGTAAGTTTTTCTACAAAATTATGCTAATAGAGCTGCAAGTTAAAAGAATTATTTAAGAGTTCTCCTCAGATGGGACACTTGCAGATGGAAAATGCATAGGGAGGTTGTTTTTTTTAGAAGTATTCTCTAAATATCTTATTCCTATGGCATAAATTTATTTAAGAATGTTTTGTCACAACACATGCTAGCTGACCTAATTATATAAACAATTAGCTGGTAAAACATTCTAGCAAGAGGTCACATCTGAGTGCTCATATCTCCTCTAGGGAGATCCATAAGTTACATCGTTATCTGTTATTTTCCCTTTTTTCCACTTCTAGTAACTGTATTGGAATAATTACTGTTGTTAGAGGTGTCCATTATTTTACTTACTTTAGAAATTACTTGGCTTACTCTCTTACTCTCAGACTTAAAGGAACCTACTCTCAGCATATGCAAATTCTGAAAAAAGGAGAATCCTAGAATCTAGGCCAGGTTGGAAGGGACCTTAAAGATCATCTAGTTCCAACCCTGCTGCCACGGGCAGGGATTCCAATCACTAGACCAGGTTGCCCAGGGCCACATCCAGCCTGGCCACGAACACTGACAGGGATGGGACATCCACAACCTCTCTGGGCAACCTGTTCCAGTGCCTAACCACCCCCAGGTAGAGAACTTCCTCTTAATCTCCAATCTAAATTTCCCCTCCTTCAGCTTATAACCATTCCCCCTTGAACTATTACAATCTGACGNACTCTACTTGTTTTCCTAACTTCATAGATAAGGTCTTGATGTTTTTTTCCAAAAATTTATGGATGTTTCTCAAAAGGCTGCTTAGTTACTGATTTAAGGAACAAGCTTGTTTAAAAGAAGGCAGTAGCAACAGAAATAAGAGCAGTCAACAGCAGCAATAGTAGAGAAGCCCTAAAATTAACGTTGATGGGCAGAGGTGAGCCTTTTATTTTCCCACCATATCCAAGTTTTGCAGGAAAATTTTAAACTTTCCATTGAAAAAAATCCAGTATTTAGTGTGCATTTGCAAGGTACAGTGATGCCATGTGATGAACGGTCAGCAGTCTGACTCTCGTGCACTGGAGGGCAGGCAGGGGCCCACCGCAGGAGGCAGCTGCTGCCCAAGGAAAGGCCAGCTGCTGTTCTTTGAAGGACACCTGCTGGCTGAGTTGTGATCCAAGGTAACGAGCACATTCCAGTTCAAAATCACCTCAAAAAGGAAGAGACAGTGTGCTAAAAGGGAAACAAAACCTTACCTCTGTGTATGAAGGCAGTTAGGCATGCCTTGGCACACAAGTGGCATGGATGTTCTCAGCTAAAGGAGGAATCAACTTTTTAAAAAGTATTCACATTTACACAGTCTCAAAAAAGAGACTGTTGTAGTAAAAGTTACTTAATTTATTAAATGATGCTACATCCAAGGAAGTTGTACATTCACCAATAACAAGTTCGAGATGGATCTTTCAGTGTCTTCCTGGAAATTACTCTAACAGTGGAAATTACTACAGGATTACAAAAGCTTCACAGGGAATGAGGTAGAGAGTTGGCAAGACCCAAGTGATAAGTCATTTGCCTGCTTATTCATCAGAAAGTCTCTGTCCTCAATAATTCTAAAGTTATTTTTTAGGTTTCATTAATAAATAAAATGCCTTAACTATTCCTCAGAACTAGCTAGGAGGAATTCTGAGTTTCTTATTTTATCTCTTCCATTCAGTACACACAAATCTTACTTTTTTCTTATTTTTCATTGAAAGTTGTTCATTCCAAAGAGGAGTGAAATGCAAGTCAAGCTCACTTTTATGTATACAGATTACAGGGTGGGGGAGATTGAGTGGAAGAAAGGGAGAGGAGAAGAGACAGAAAGGGAAAGGAGAGAGACTGTAAAGATACAGGTGCAAACTGCCAGGAAAAGGTTAAAGGAACTAGTCTTGCCAACCATCATCACCTATTTCAGTGTATACACTGGTATACAATACACTCTGGTTTCAGGCAGATGGCAGCTGTAACCTTGCCACACACAAACATACAACCTCCTCTTAACCTTACAGAATCAAAATGGGAACTCAAGCTTTTAGCATAAAGGGAACTGTAAAAAAGAAAGATCAGATGCTTATGATTCCAGTCTTGCTTTCATATAAAAATGCTTGCCTTCTGGAAAAGATTAAAAGAAAGCCAACAAAGCTCTATTATAGAGAGGAAAACAATAGTTATGTTTGCAACCCATATTAAGTATATGTTATGATGGTTTAGTAATGTCACAGACATATTTTAAAAATCATGGAATGGTTTATATTAAGCGTGGAGACTTACAGAGAACATGAATTCTTATGAGACTTTTATCCAGTCTTCCTTTAAGTTCTCATTACAGGAGACCCCTGAAAACAAGTAGAGAGTGCATACTTTTTACACATAGGATGAAACTGGATAACTGGTATTCACATTCATAGACTTGCACTGATTTCAAGGTAAGAATTCCGAGATACAGGTTACTTGCACAATGTAAATATTCTCAGTGTTTTGAATACTAGCATAAAACCTCAGAATCCATTTAAGTAGATTTAGTTCTCTAATCAGCTCTGGGAACACAAAATACTTGAAATATATGGGTAACTTCACAGCAAGAAAACATTATAGTCCGGATTGTGGAAGTCTTCCTGCATTTACATAGGTGTTTACACTAAGAAGAATATTTAAACCGTGTGATGTTAAGCTTCTAAATTGACTGTGTTGACTAGTTGAGGGTGCTCCTGAATTCATGTCAATTAGAAACACCAGGAGGGTTTGACTCAGAAGGCATTAATATTTTATCAGACAGGTCAAGCTGTTCAAAGACAATGGTACCTGCCCCTTTATGATAAAGCTTTATCGGATCATGGGGATTTCTAACTGAAAACATGACAATAATTTAGAACAAAAAATAATCAATTTTTGTTTTTTCCCCAAGAGCTTCTTATTCTCCTAGGTCTAATGATAGTTTTATAGTACATAGTACATGCCAGTAAAAAATAGCCATTACACAGAAATAGTCCAAAGAACAGAAGATATTATGAATATTCATATTATGAATATTTATTTGGCTAAATACTATATACAGCAGACAGAAAACTCAGACTCAAGGCGAGTACACTGTATGTTTAGCCATGGATCACAGCTTGTGTATATTTAAACAGAGTATTGGAATGCCAGTGATTCTTTTCAGCTGTCCCATTACTATACTCCCCCCCTTATTTAATTTTTTCCAGGGTCCTAATTAGGCAATGCTCAAATTTGGAAAAAGTCATAAAACATACAGTACTGTGCTGCATATGGCAAGACATTTTGAAGAGATTCCGTTAAAACAGCCTTCTTGGACATCATGTGACAAAAGCGAACACTTGTAGCAGCCAAAGAGAATCAATTGTTCCTCAGTGACAACAAAGACAGCAACCTACAGCTTCCAGGAACAGAAAGTTGAGAGTGAAATCACAGGCCACCCACATATACACAAGTGATATAAATAAAGTGTCTCAAGTTTGCTCACTGGTTCCAAATTAACAAAGCATTTGTCCTTAATTCACATACCCTGAAGGTTAAGAGCGAAGTGCAATATAAAATGTCAAAGCTGACCTACACTGGTTAACACAAGATTGCTAAACTGTGTAGCTCAATGCAATGTGCAATAATTGCCTATTAGGCAAGAGAAAGTGCGTTTGGTTTCACTCCCAAAAGTGCATCTTTAGTTTTGATAGAAATAAATTATCTTATTAGAATTGTCACTAGAGATGTCATCTAAGATATCCTATCAGACTGCAATATATCGTACAAACATTCACCAGCAGATGCTTTTGCTTACAAAAATCCTGTATGATGAGCTACATATTTGGTGTTATATGTACACCACTGGTTACTTATTTTCATCATTACTATTATGAAATATTTTGAAGCTAATCATAAAAACTTTCCTCTAGGTTTATGTTTAGATTACTACATACATAATCCACATGAAATAATGGTTTAATAAGTAGATATTTCAGAAAAATAAGAACTTTTAGCAGGATGATCTGATTAATTTTTACATTTAATTAATTATTTTGGCTATTTGATAACCTCTGTATTCCACAGTTATCACAGTCAAATCTGAATACAGAGCACAAGATTTAGAGCTTTCTGTTTAGGCTCTATGCCACACTATTCAGTTTTAAACATCTGCATTGGTAGGATAAATTGGCCTTTAACATCCCTATCTTTAAAATCTCCATCTCTTCACAACCAACAAGAATTTCTGTGGAGAGTTACATTCAGAAATAGTGCTTAACCTGTGTGCACTGAATAGCCCTTTGGAATAATCTCATTGGAGTTTTTGACTATATGAGGAATCTACGGAGACAAATTGGAGCTGAGTAAGACAAACCTATTGCTTTGATCTACTTGCTTTGACTATCATTTACCTATTTGCCTGTGCTAGTCAAGCGGTTAACATGCTGAAGAAATACATTGACTTCCATTTACACTGCCTAATTATGATAAACATTCTTAAAGTATTTCAGAGAACTGTTGGACAATACTGAGCAGCTTACTTCTCAGCAACACTTATTTTGGTAATCTATTTTGTCACTGTAAAAAAGAACCTTAAGAGTAACTAACTGCCATTTGATATGCAGAAATACATTTCAATTATTCAGTAGGTTTCTTACACCATTGTTATGTGAAAACAATATAAGACCTCACATCTAGAAGATTCTATAGTATAGTATAGTTTGCCCAGTCTCATGTATGTCACTGAAGACCACAACATCCCACAATGACTGAGGATAACAGGGCAGGGATGATGACAGGGTAGTGGGATTTATGACTAACTCCTTGCTAAATCCATATTGGAGTTTGGCTGTTCTATGGTTTCATTTTCAAGAATAAGGATTTGTGTCTGAAGTCCAAATTTAGTTCTTCATTTTGTAAAATGTTTTAATTAAGATAAGCATAGCATACAGGGCTGGAAGTGTATTTATCAGGAGAACTAAGTACTGAAAGATGGATATTTTGCTAAACAGATTTTTTTTCTCCTTTTCCATGTCATAAGTTGTCAAAATTATCACATAGTATTGGACCTTTCCTTGTAAAAGACTCCTAAACCCTCCACTAGTATAGAATTTAGTATTAACAGACATGAAAATATGTAAACTTGCCATAAGTTACATAAAGCAGATCACAACAGCAGTCAAAAAAATTGGACTGCTAGGCAAGACTGTATTAAATGCAAATAGGCAAATACTGTACTGCCATCCAGAAATAAGAACAAAGTATGCACAGCTTCTGATATTTTTAGATTACTCTTAGTTGGAAAAATTGTCATGCCTATAAAATTCTAATAACCTAAAGAAGTGAACCCCAGTTCAGTATAAATATTTGTTCCAGTGTTAGAATTAGTTGCAAGAGTTTAACAATTGTATAAATTCAGGAAAAACTACCCATTTTGTTTTGTAGACAAAAGAATGAGATCTATTTAAGACATCAAGGTCATGTTTTCATTGTTATTAAAAACTTTTCAACATACCATTACCAAGACCCTCTTTCCTGTCTAGCACAGCCTCTGTGCTTAGTAAGTCTTGAAAACAAACCCTAAAATTTGGGGGACTAATAATTAAATATTCTTCCCACAAAACCTGTTTGTGAGGTCATGAAGGACTTCAGAAATAAGTGCCGTGTCATGTATAAACAGAGACCTGAGAAACCCTTTTCTAACCCTTTCCAAAAGAAGACATTGTACTCCCTGGAATTCATCCTAGTTAACATCAGACAACTAAGACACAGGAAAACAATGTTTCATTCAAACTACAATCATTCCTAACACAATGAAACAAAAGCAATCCATATTTGCTGCCTGTATTTATGAGCATGTAAAAGACTTTTTAAACTCATAAGTCAAATCAAGTCCTTGTATTTAAAATAAACATGTGTTTATACAAATATATAATGAATCATCATAATCCTTCAAATGGGGTTTTAAACTCACCTGTGTCATACTATTCCCCTGCTACATCCTCCTTGACTGCTTATTAAACAACTGTAGCAATCTCCCTTTTTATCAAAACACACAAGTGAAAATAAACACAGATTAAGCAGCATGCCACAATTTTATTACATCTAAATGTAATTGGCTTCCAAACCGTATGCCATAACTCAAGGCATACTGTGTTTAGCCTCAACAGATTCAGTTCATTCATCTGAATGGACTTCTGTTAGAAGAGAAGAAGGATTTCTGTGAACAAAGGTTCCAAACATTTTCGTAAAGACTACCAATATCTCCTCCCATTGGCCCAACTTCTGTTACAGAAAGTCTTAACTCAGCTCCAGTTCTAAAAACATCACATACTTTTTTTACCTGCAGAGGGCATTGAGTTGCTTATACCAACAAAACCCTTCTGGTGGTATGAACTGGCAAAGGAAAAAAAAATGCAAAATGCAAGTCCCAGTTTAGTCTGTGGAAGAAAATCTTCTCAGCCTCCCACAAGTGATTACTTCATGTCTTAAAAGAACAAAATCCATACCATATGAGCAACAGGGAGGAAGGAGAGTTAAAGGGAATAAGATTCCTAAAGAGTTCAGCAGCACTTCACAATACATGCAAACAAGAGGCTATGATGTTCCTATTTCCAATCCCTCTGTAGAAATAATCTGCAAGGAAATCAACCCTCTGCCGTGTTCCCTAAGAAGTACTGACTCCCCCTACTCCTCCAGGGCAGGAACTTTGGTGTTCTAGCCAAGACCTCCATATCAGGAAGTAAGATTTTGCTATCCTCAGATATCCACACATAACTACCTTAATCTGTCCATGCAGAATATATGTTCTGAATGATTCTTTCTACTGTAAGCGGGACCAATTGAGAATTGATCCAAGAGTCAACCTGATTCCACTGATGTCCATGTCTATCTAGCCAAGCACACTTGCCACTTCCTGCACTTTTCCTTAGCTTCCACAACAACTTTTAATTTGCCAGCAGCTAATAAGCAGAAGGGTTTAAGAGCATTTAGGAGGGTGTCAGACCTTCAAAAACTGAGGTTTGAGTAGATCTTAAAATAAACCGTTGTACTATGACCCCAGTCAAAATCAGTCAAAAATCAGTTCAGAAAATGATAGAATTATTATGTTAGGATATTCAAGAAATAATCAAGCTTTTAGTTATCGTGAATCAATTTCATTTTTTCAATCTTTGCTGTTTAAAACATGTTTCAAAAGTTAAAGAATTTTCAGTGTAGCCCAGGTGTAAAATAACAAGCAGGAAGCTAGAGAGCGACTTAAAAGAAACTACCAGCCAAAAATTTAAGTCTACCTTTTGCATTTCACAGTTAAAAATCAGACATCCTGTGGAGAATTATTGTACAAGGGCCTAGCAAATACTTTCCATGGTCAGAGTAGTGGTGCAAAAACTATAAATGGAACTAGGAACATTTTAAAGTTAGAATTGAACAATAGGAGTTATAATATGTCCTTCTCTGGCCTCAGAGAAGGAAATTCCAAGCTATTCAAGAAATGTAGAAAACATCAATATCCCACAGAGCAATGCATTGTAGAGCTTTGTAAGAGTGAATATTAAGAAAGCCATTCTCTACTCAAGTATTACAAATTTGTAATGAAAAGCAATGAAGTACATGAGGTAAATTGTCATACCAACACAGCTACATAGGTTTTAATGCATTAAGGGTTAACAGATGTATATGTTCATATCATGTATGTATATCTAATGTATAAATTCATTGCACCATAAATTTGTGTCACAGATCAACATGAGAACCCAATGTTTCTTTCAATCAAAAGAATCTCCTGGCAAAGAATTTTGATCTAGCATTAAAACCCAAAATGGATGCTTAAGATCATTTACTCAATTTGACAGCATGCTCATTTATTAACAATTCTACTTTAAAAGAAAGTGTGAAATTTCATTTTATCTTTTATTGATGACATAAGTACATAACTGTTTCCACAAGATCCCTCAGTGATTCATATATGGTGAAACAGTCTTTGACAAACCACTGCATGTATGAGTAGAGTAAAAATAATGGTTGACAGAGAAAGGAAATGAAAACAAGCAAAGCAATGTGAAAGATGTAGATAAATGAAATGAAAGCAGAAATGAGACAATAGGCTCTTTTTCACTTCCTTGAAAAATATTTCCTTTTGCCAGCATTTGCAGCGTTCTATATTGGAATTCATTATAATAGTGGAAAAAAGATCTGCTCATTGATAAATAACTTTAGCTTGGATAACTGAAACAAAATAGAAGCCTATTGACATTTTGACCTAAAGGCACAGTGGGTTTAATAATGCAGCTTGAGGGGTTCTTTAATGTCAAATAGAGGAGCATGCTATACATCTCGTTTCATGAAGCCATTAAGAGTTAGAGTGCTTCTCCAATACTAAAATAGCATTACTAAGCTACTGGAATCAATTTCAGAACAAAAATATTTAAGGCGGACAGGTTTGCTTTGCTTTTACCTTAAATTCTATTTTACTTGTATTATGAACTGAAAAACACAGTTTAGGTATTTGTATAACTGAAATATGCTCTGCACTATCAATGTACTAGGTCATTTGGCTCAGACATGCACAATACTTCCCTTTAATACTGATCCAAGTACATGTTGTTCTGGAAAGAGTTCAATAGCAGTATTTTCATCTAGAGCCAGACTGAACTACTTTTCCATTTCTATTGTCTTCTGTACTTTATCTTAATTGGGGAAACATATATTAGTTGAAGCATATTTAACTTAATTTTATTTCGTTTTACAGGTGTGCTAATGCATTTGGATTATCTTTAAAGAAAACAGTTGTAGCAAATGTAATTATGTT
This sequence comes from Bucco capensis, assembly GCA_013396975.1. Lineage (NCBI taxonomy): Eukaryota > Metazoa > Chordata > Aves > Piciformes > Bucconidae > Bucco > Bucco capensis. The sequence continues at coordinate 869,962 of VWZO01018873.1, read as the reverse complement.
CAGCATTATTTCTCCAGATAATTTGTAGAACAAAGCTTAGGTCAAGATAGAAGTTGATCAAGATGGAAGTTTTAATCTTTACTAGAAATCTAAATGGAATCTTAGATCCACAGCCTTCAGTTTTATATTCCAAACAAATACTATATATCATAGTTCACTCATATCTAAATGATGAACAGTAGATTGTCTAGACAGCATCTATTAAGTATGAAATCAACAATTAAAGAGTACAAACCACAACAAGAGCTTGGCTACCAAGTTGTACTCAATACAAAAATTAAGCACAATCCTGTTCCAGTTAGTCAGTTTGAAGGCATTCTGAATTGTGGACTGCCTTCTTTGGAAGTAATAAGTCACTGTGAAACCTGGCAGGTAACATTCAAAAGGAACCCATAAGAACTATTTAAAATCCCAGCTGCTTGCTAGCAAAAGGCAAGCTATGACCTCCTCTGAAACACAGTCAGATAAGTCAGAGTTGTGGTTCCATATCTGGCACTGAACTTTTCTTATGGAAGAGAGGCAGCTCTAAAGCAAAGAGACAGAACCTGGCTTCACATAAGTATTATTTGTAACCAGTAACATTATTGTGGTTTACAAAGTCTTGTTTTTGATTTCTAAAGAATCTAGCTTGAAGAAAACTGGAAAAAAGTTTAAGGTACTAGTAAGGCAGTCTGACCCTTCTGTAAATAATCACCAGGCTAAAACCTTTTACTGTGACTTTGTCTATGAAAAAGAGCTTTCTCTTTCAAGGCCTTTTAAACTAGTAACAGTAAAAGAAATCAACATAAAACCTTTACATGCATAAATTTATTGAGATAAACCTGTAAGAGGCAGATAACTATTATGCTCACTCAAGGAGTGAGCAAACTCCTCATGATGTGGAGATGCACTTGGAACCCATAAGTTTCAAAGTGTGAAACTCACTTCTATAAAACAAACATGTTTTCACATGTGCAAGTATTTTGTTTGGCATTGCCACACACCTTAAGTTCGCATTAAAATGTATGTACTCCTGTACATGTCTTCGGGTGCTCATATATTCACCTTACTCATATAAGATTAAAAAATGTTAAATAGAGTGGGTTTACACAGAAAACACGCATTTAATTTGTGCATCAATTTTAAAATAAATTTACATATCAAAACATATCTAAACCCAACACTAAGTTGCAATAGTATGCTTCTATACAGTATTCTGTAGGACTTCCAATATTTCAGTCTCTCTGACAAAGTTAAGTGGTTAGGATTACTGGGAGAATTTGCAGTTTGGGGGGTTTTTTTAAGCTATAAATACTCATTTGGAAATGAGCAAGCCCGGACTTGGGCACATTCTGTATAAACAGTTGCCTGGACTACTAATTTTGTGCTCTTTCCCATCTATATACACCTTCATCAGAAGTGACCTAACTCCTTTTCAGCAAGTTTGGTAGGGATGGGGAGAGAATTGCATGGTAGGCAGCAAGCAGGTATTCATCCATTAAATTTTTGTTAAGGAAACCATGGCTTCAACATTAAGAAGTTCAAGTCTGAAGTTTATTATGAAATCCGTTTCATAACATCTTATTTTCCCTTTACAACATGAAATTCCACAGAAGAGTCTGCTTGGAAAGCAATGCATGGCTAAAGTATCCACATTGACTGAGAACAGAGTCAGACATAGCAGCTTATATAAACAGAAAATCAGTATTCATACATGTGAAATATCAAATACTTCAGGTTTTACCACACAGGAAATTAATAGGCTCTTTAATAAGACATTCACAGGTCAACACAAACCATCCATTTACTTTTGGTTAAGGACAGTACAATACTGCACCAACTAGAGATATCTTAAGTAACTGCTGACTGATATTTAGAAGCAGCAAAGTTAAATTAATGGAATAACCAGCGCAGGCTGGCTAGCCCATCCACACTGTGCTGTATACAGATATCCCTCATCACTGCATCTGAAATTTCCTTTCCTCATCTCGTATGACTTTCAAAGCTCCAAAAGCTTCTTTACATCTTCTGCTACTGAAAATTTTCTAGGCAAGCTGGTTTTCAGTAAGCATGGTTTTAAACCATGTTCCTTTAAATCATTAAAAACTACATATGTGCCGGGCATTCCAAGCGAGAAACTCTAAACAAATTTTTAGAACTCTACCTAAATAGTGGGACTTCAGATCAATAGATTGTTGTTCATAGTAAAATTATTTCTTTTCCCTTCATTAGTTTGGAAAACTTATTGATACCCTTTGTTACTATATAATACTTTGACTGCTTTGTAGTTATAATCCTGGGACAGTAACTAAATCCAAAAGATTCTCAATTGTCATTCTGCTCCATTCCTAAATGGAATGGAACCACAATCAACTATAAGCACTTCCCTGTCCACAGGGCTCAAATAATATGTTCATATAAATTAAACTTCAAACTTGTATAACAAATACCTGATGCATTCCTATAGTTTCATAACTTTCACCTAGCTGCATATACATTAAATATATGCAGCAGACCAATTCTTAAATCTTTCATCTGTTTATAGCCCAAACGACACTGATTTATTCTATCCAAGTTCCTACTAAAAAAGTAGCAAAAAGCAAAACACAACTTCATGAACACTTATAAAATCATGATGTTCCAGTATCTAAACAGTCAGAAAATTAAAAGGACGCAGAATGATCTTATATTCCTTTTCTGGTAAAATATAAAAAGGCCTCATGCACTTTATATGGGTCTATTTGCATTCACATTACAAATACAATTGCTCCTGTGGCTCTGAACAAACCTACAGCAAGAGAGCAGGAAACAAACTTACAAGCAAAAGAGTCGCTTTCATAAAACAGTTTTCTCCTAAGTTTCCAAGACAGGCTATATTTTCTGTGTTTCATTATTAATTCCCCGAAGATATCTGGGGCCCATCAACCTCCTACAAACCATTAAAATAGGGTCTTGATTCCAAAAGAAACAGGAAAAGCAGTAGGAGACAGTACCAGTGATATTCTGTCCATGATAAAGCTGTTCTTTTCATTCCTTCTATAGCATAACCAGACAGTTTAAAGCTGTCAGGGAGTTGGAAAGCAGTTGGTATGAAAATGAAAAATAAGTGTTGATGTCTCATGAGCTAAGAATTTGGATCAAAGGGAACCAAAAAGTATCAGAAAAGTTGTCTGTATATCATCAAGATTCCTATGAGCAGATCCTCAGCTGGATATCTGCCCCCTGCACTTCATCCTGTGTGCCACACATTTGTACAATGAATCTCTTTCCCAATCCACTATCTTTCCTACAGTCACACAGAAGAAAAAACGGCAGTAAACTCTAACCTATGCAAAATAACTTATGCCAAATCAAATGCCTTACTAAATAAATGCCAGTCAAACAGAAGTGGTGTTACTAGACATCCAGCTCCTCGTAATACAAGAGCAATGACTTTAATGTTGGATTTTTTCCTGCAGAAAAAGAATAAAGGCAGGTGAACAACATATACCTTTTAGTTTAAAATAGGACAAGTCAGGAAAGTATTTGCATCTGCTACTAGTACACAAGAACCTATTCTGCTTGCATTATGTGCCAAAGAGTGCAACACTCAAAAGCTCTTCAAATGGTCATTTTTGAGACAATGGAAAAAAAAAAACCTGGAAGAATTACCAAATAGCAGTGGAATAAACTACTACATAACACAATTTAAGTTTCACCAACTCAGTAATCAAGTCAAGATTGAATCCTCTCACCTTTCCTCATTTCTCTTCAATGCCAGATGCCCTTTAACAGGCATCCTACAAGTTCACCATGAGCCAGCAACATGCTTTTGTAGCCAGGAGGGCCAATGGTCTCCTGGGGTGCATCCAGAAGTGTGAACAGCAGATCAAGGGAGGCTCTCCTCACTCTCTACTCTGCCCTAGTGAGACCACATCTGCAGTACTGTGTCCAGTTCTGCGCTCCCCAGCTCAAGACAGGGAACTACTGGAGAGAGTCCAGCAGAGGGCTACAGAGATGATTAGTGGACTGGAAAAAACTCTTACAAGGAAAGGCTGAAAGCCCTGGGGTTGTTTAGCCTGGAGAGAAGATTGGGAGAATGAGGAAGAAGAGTAAAGAAAAGAAATTGTCTCAAGTGTCTGAGCAGATGCACTTACAGCATTTGCTTTTGAAGATTGAGAACTACCAACATCATTTACTATATAAGGACAGTGGATCTAAGCTCTATTATTCAATTTTCAAGCTATTTAATAACAGAATCTGTTGCTAATGAGAAAGTGAATGTGTTGCCATTTTTGTCAAATCAGTTAGACATTTGAGGAACACTCAAAAAGTACAAGAATAGAAACTGCCTATAATATTCTTCCCAGTAAGGATCCTATTTATTCAAATTTCACTTGTATGATGCAAAGGATATAACTGTAATTACAACAGCATACAAAATTCAAGAATGGACTGCTTTTCATTATTGCTCTATATGCCTTACACGTGTCAATAGCAGCATGTTATTAATATGGTGTGCTATTCCAAGACATTTTAAGAGAATATTTGAATAAGAACTGCTAGCATCTTTTTAAAAGCAAAAGTTTTACAAAGAGTAGAACTGAAGTCAGGAATTTTGACCTCACTTATCTGGTTGTGACTAACTGCATTGAGGTATACTTTGTCTGGTGCATGTGGTGTACAAGTGGTGAAAGATCAAGGGCAAGACATCAGAGAGGACAGGGGAAAAAAATGCTGAGCATCAAGTAGTCAATCTGCTTTGACCATACAACAGAAATTATCAAGTAACCAAGAGGCTAAATTTTAGTCTGGTTTAGTCGTCTTGCTTTTCCCAGCAGATGTCTCTGCAAGGCAGGTGCAGAGAAGGCACATCTGTTGACCAAATTGTAAAGTACAGCACAAGCCACACAGGTTCACTTGTCCATACAAAAAGGCACTTTATGGATCATTTAAAAGGCAGTATAACTTCTCACAAGATAAAGTAAGCAGCTATAAATTCTAATTTTCAAGAAAGGATGAGATACCTGAAAATAAAACCTCTTTCTATTTCCCTTTAGAATGTATTCTACTACACAACTTCCTCACTACTGTATTTTTATTACCTTTTTTAAAAAATCATGCCCTGTCAAGACCAAACCATAAAAATGATAACATTTCAATAAGGTGCTCACAAATCCTTTTGCAGTGCATATTAGTGACAAAATAAAGTGTTGATATCAAATTTGTTCTTTTCCAATTCTTGCAAAAGTGTTTCTGTTACAACACACAAAAGAATCATCCAGGCTATCACTGTGAAGAGGAATAGTTCTACTTGCAATGCCACATCTTTAAGAAATGAAGAACTACAAGTTTTAACTACTTGAATTCTAGAAAGGAATAGGTTCATACTTTGCTAACCATCAAATACAACAAGAATATTTGAAGTCATAATGGGATCTTCTGTTACTGGATGCAGCTCCATCAACCTTAATAGGTTAATTATTTTACTGGTGCTGCTTCAGAGACCATAGTTCACCACAGTAACAAACAGCTGTTTAGCATTAGCAAGATTCTATTTGACAAGTGCCTTTATTACTTTAATTATGCACTTTAATCTTTCACAAGCTTTAATCATAATTTTCAATTACAATTGAAACTATACTTGACAGGAACTTCCTTTGGGAGAGATTCTGGAAATACAACACATCCTTCAGGCTACTGACATTCATGATGCTCTTCAAATTTGGGGTGATGTAATGAACTACGCCTAAGCTCATGTGGTTAGCTTGACAGGTTGAAACAAAAATCAGTCCTCCTTCTCTGCTATTTCTGTTTTCTTTGGGTTACTAACCAAAAACACTAGTAGTATATATTTTCACTGTGAAAGACTGCTATAGTATGCATTCATGTAACATGAATTTGGACAAGTATTATGCCTCTGACCTTCTACTTACAGTAAACCTAGATTAGAAAGGACTAGGTTTGGCTGAAGCCCATCCACTGGTACATTTCAGTTAAGGCTACAATAAAAGACACTTAAGTACCTGCCCCTGCCCTAAAATCAAGGCAAGAGAGTAGGCTGCTCCTGAAATCCAACGATTGCTTTAAGAAAAGGTTTGCCATTGTTTTTTTTGGGGGGGGGGAAATCACTAAGTAGTAAGAATTCCTTGTGTGGCTTCAAGAAACAATTTAATACAGCTCACAATAGTTGAATTAAGTCAGATTGATTATTTCAGCATCTCCCAATGTTCATGCTTTAAAGCTTTTACAACAAACATGTATTGTGATAGAACAGCAATATTGCCCATGTGAAACTCTAAGGAAATGTCACCAGCACACAATATACCAACTTAGCAAGAAAAGCCAATGGCAAAAACTCAAATTACTGATACTTGATATCCACCTTTAAAGTGGGGGGGGTGTGTGGAAATCAAATACTTCTCATGAAGGAAAATTTCAGTATACATCCATTCACCTACACAGCTGGATGCAAGTGCTAGTATCACAAATGGAAGCAAAGACATTAAAAATGGATCAGCACAAGCAATCATTTAACCACTTTCCATTCAGGCCCAGGCCACTGGCCTTCACATCACACCTAGAAATCTGGAAATACAACTTAGTCATTATTTCTGTGGAAATCTTCAACCTCATCTTGCTTAGAAAAACCAACAAAATCAACCACACAACACATGCACACACCCCAACACAGATCTCTCAACTTCTGTAATCAGGCCTAGCAGAAGGTAAGGAAATCAGCCACTGAAAATTCTTGCTATGGTCTTATTTCGTTACTCTTCCTTACAGCACTTGGATGACATTACTTAATTGCCAGTATTTGTAAGTCAGTATGTTTTAAAAGAGTATTTCATTCTCCGAAATATTTTACATTGCAATATTTTCTGAGGTATGAAACTCTTCTGACTGTGTGAAAATCATTCCCACTGCCTCTATAAACTTAACAGTCTCACATCAGTAAGCTCAGTAATCAAAGGCTGGGGTAGGAAGTAGAAAAGGAGACTCATTTCAGAGGCATTAAAAATTTTAAAACAACAATAAGAAAAAATAACACAGCTTGACAGCAGAATGTCAAAAACAGACATAGAAATGAAAATTCATACAAGCCTGGAATAATTAATCTACTTCTAAGGGATAATGACAAGGGAAAAAATGTTGATATTTGGGCATGACTATGTTCCAATATCTTTGTTTTAGGAAGAGGAATGCTTAAGGCATAAGACTCCTCCCAAAGGCAGAGGGTAAAACTATTATATTACTCAAAGACAATTGCTCCTACTAACAGTCCTATTGACTGCCTCTCCAAAGAGTTTCAAAAATTCCTCTGCAGCTAAAGCACAAGGGATGTGCATAAGTGCAGACAAAACATACATAGTTATTCTGATATGTAACAAGCCAATAATACCTGTAGAATCATTCACACTCCCATAAATACATCATCACTAAGGACAGAAAAATTGCACTGTTTTGTTCAAAGAACCTCCTGTATTTCCCTTTAGACTGTCTTTCCTACTTTATATTACCCTCATGGAACTTAGTCCAAGATTCCTGACCATTCTTTGCTGTCTTGGTTCCTTTCTACTTAAACTGCTATTTGTTCCTCTTAAGAAACACAGATGACTTCTATTAATACTGTAGTGTATTTGATGCTTGAAAGAACAATTGGTATAGCAGAAAAAACAAATACATTGTACTCTGTTCAGAACACAATGGTTTAACTAACAGAATTCAAAATTTACCACTGCATGTGGTATATCTGTATCAAATTACTGGTACTAAGTTGAAGTCAGATTTTCCAACATAATCAGCATTTCTTACGCAACACAAAGACCTCAGTTATCTCAGGAAGTTGATCACATACCTCCCACTATTAGGCTGCTTTGGGTTTTTTTTTTAATTTCTTTATGGTAGGTACAAAGAAAAGGAATTCTTAAAAGCTTGAATGAAGGTATACAAGCAGGACACTGCAACCATAAGTAACAATAACTGACAGTATCAGGTATCTACTTGGGAACTCCAACATAGTTGCAGGAACACATACAGACAGCTGCTTATTAAGAACTTGAGTAATAAGCAACTAAAACATAAAACCTTTCAGGTAACTGACACATTTCCCAAACAAGTCCACATTCATAAAGAATAACTCCAATAGATAACAACGTGGAATTGACTAACAAGGCTGGCAAGGCACATCCCCACAAGCCTAAGCCCAAAGTACCCAAACAACACAGGCCCAGGAAAAACAGCCAGGAATCCAGGTCATCAGACAAACCTGTGACAACAGGACAGGTTCACCTTGGACACAATTCATTCATACACAATTCATTTTTAATTAATTACCTTCTGAATCAGTACTTAGTCTTTGTGCTATCACTATATTACAAATATTTGTTTGTGGATCAGTATGTTTTACTGACCTCGTGTCAACAAAAATTGTAAATTACACGATCTTATCTGAAGTTTCCAAGACTTGATATAATACAGTACTGCTCTAAAAATCAGTCTAAATGAAGGTCTGACATAAATTCTCTGTGAATGTGAGAAGAAGTGCTAAAATCGTTGTGAAGAAAGCAACATGACCTATCATAAAACCTGAAAAAGTGAAAAAGAAAATCTATCTTGGCCAGAAAAGAGGAGAGAAAAAGTACAATACAAAGCTGTGGCTTGGAGGAAGTCTAGAAAAGCGTTAAACATTTTTCAAGCTAAGTTCTGAGTGGGCTAACAGATCTACTGAACAACTAGCTTTATACACAAGTACTTTAAGTTTTCTTCCTGCTCAACCAGCTGTTCAAAGCAGACATGACAAGGATTCCTAGATGGCTTGGGGAGAATCCTTAGATGGTTCTGGGTAGATTCCTGGAATGTAGGAATATTCCTACAGAGCACAGAAAAAATTCCTAGAAATTCTTCTTCTAGAAATCCCGAAAGGAATTCATGGGTGAATCTAGAAAATTCCTAGAAAGCATGGGGAACATGCCAGATCACCAGTCAAATTCCTAGGATACACTCAGGAAACCCCTAAAAAGCAGAACAACAGAATATTCCTAGAAAGCATTGGCAGAAATCAAAGCAAGTAAGGAAAATTTCTGGAAAGCACTAGATAAATTCCTATCAAGCCTAAGGAGAATTCTTGAAAATTCTTTAAAAGCAAAAGGGACATTCCTAGAAACCACAGTGGGAATTCCTTGAAAGCATTTAGGAAAATTCCCAGAGAGCATCAGAAAAATCCCTAGAAACCTGCAATTCAACTCTATAGAAACTATACAGTAATTTGTACAACTGCTATGTGGGATTTTCTAAGAGGGAAAATGCAAATAAAAGCATGTACCTAATATTTTCTATGTCTGAAAACAATTATTTTTATAGAATTCTTTGCATGATTTAAGAAACCATTTATTTTTCTAGAGTTCTTTGCATCATTTAAGAAACAAGCATGTGACGCTTGAAGAATGTGCTTTCACAAAGAGAAAACTGAGAACAGTGGTCAGAAACAGACAGTCAGAATAAGCATGCATGACACTTTCTCTCTCACACACTCCCAGTTTCCAATGCTTTTGGCTTGCAGAACATTCTGACACCAACAGGAGTGTGGTTCTTCAGCAATCTCCTATGCATTCTCTTCTCATGCAGAAGTCCTCAATCCTGAGAACTATCATGAACAGCACCCTCTTCTAATATTTTTCTAGTCTCCTATTGCACCTACATAAAAATTTGGATCCACAGCATCTATTGGTGAATCACAGAATCACAGAATATTCATGGCTGGAAATGACCTCTCAGTTCTACTACCCGCTATATGATGGATTACCTATTTGTTTTGAACACAGATCTGAGTAGCATCAGTTGTTCTGGAATTGGAAGAGACCCTTAAAACAGTCATTTCCTACCCAAATAAAAATTTTGCAAATCTCTTCCATAGCCACCTCAAAGTTTTCTTTTTGTGTTTAGGAGGCACAGCCTACTTTTAGTCACTCCTTGCGCTGAAGTCACTCCATACCTTTGGTCATTCTTGCTGCCTTCTCTGGACCTTTCTCAACTCCAATACAGATTTTTGAGGAAAGGAGATGTTGCAATGGCATCCCCAAATCAGACAGCAAGAGCTACGCAAAATACATATTTATTGCAACCAAAATTGCTTGGCACTCCTTCTGACAAAATTAAAGTTCAGATGTCAGTCAGCAATATATTGCTGCACAACAAATTCCTAAGCTTTAAAAAGTGTTCTTTCTAGAAAGATGAACCAAGATTTGTTCACACTCACTCCTAAAGGAAAAAGTTACCACCCAAGAGTACCCAAAAAAAAGATCACCCATACAAAAGGGAGCAAAGGCTTGCTCAAGGATATATCCAGAAGAAATTCACTCACCAAAGAGGGGGGACTCAGTGTGTGGAAGTACTCTTGGTCAGAATCCCATATCTATGGGGAGGGATTCATGAATGCAAGGCCAGCTCGGTCCAAGGAAACTAACTCAAATTCAGCTCTCCCATGAGGCTCCATTTATACACTAGTGGAGTCTGAACTGTGGTTATTCTAATTAGTTGGGGGCAATCGTAAGACAAAGGCAATTAAGGGCCTGGAATACAAGGTGCCATCTAATGGCCATGAGGCACCGAGCTGATCCTTATTAGTTCTTTGGCAAGCCCTGGCTTTGTCAGATGTCTGTCAGGTGTTTGTCAGGGTTTTGTCAGGCTTCTGTCAGGGCGGCTGCATCTGCCACTGGAGAACAGAAATACACACCATATCAAATGTACAGATAGATCACAGACTTGCACAGTAGGACTGAGATGGTTTTTGTTCTGTTCTCGGTCCCTTTTTAAGTTAATGCTAACATTTTATTTGCTTTTAGCACATCAAGCACTGAGCTGACCTTTCCATGGAATCATCTCGTGTGATGCTATAAAAGTGACTCTCTCCTTTGATCACTCTTTCCATTGTACATCAGTTCACATTTACAGATACTAAATTTCATCTGCCATTTTACTGCTAAGTGCCTCAGTCTTGTATGGTCCTTCTGTAATTCTCCACAGTCTGCCCTCATTCCTATATTGAATACCACACAAGGATCTTACTATTCCATATCCAAATAAGATCTAGAGAACAACTGGTTTATATATTATGCTGAAACAGTTAACCAAGCTTCTCTAAGCAGTAATGAAAAGGTGCTAATTATCTGCTGCTGTCCATTTTCCTCCTCTTGGAAAGGCTACCATCCCAAGGAAGTTCCAAGAGAATGAAATGCACAGTTGGGCCTGAAGGCACTCCCAAGAAAACGTAGTGTCTTAGCATAAAACAATTTTCTTGGAAACTTAGCCTAAGACAACTGAGTTTCCATTGGAAGACATTTTGGACACATCCAAAATTCCTATTAACTGCAGTGGGAACTTTTTCCGTATAAAGATACAAGACTGGATGTTCACTAGAAAATTAAGTAAACACATTGAGGGTGGCCCTCCCATAATGACATGCAGACATACAAAAACTCTTTCCACTCTTTTTTCTGAGCTTGTCTTTACAATTTATCTATGAAGCTTAGTTATAACAGAGTCTGGTGTTTGAAACATCCAATACCTAGCATTAAGTATAATACAGCATTTATACTTAGTCACATAACCTACACAAATACTAAAATCCTGCCCTAAAGTATATACATGTCATCTACTCACTCTGAGCTATTTTTGATTAACAGACAATCTCAGCACATTTCCAAATCCATTTACCATTAAAAAAGACTGTTAAAGACACTGTTAATTTGGCAGTTTAAATAAAAACTTCAGTTCTGATACTAGATGTAGTCAAACTTACTCAAATATAATCAGCTTAATATCATCTTTATTTTGTATGTGCAGAATTACTGTAACATGACTCAGTTATCTTTATTTTGAGAGTTATAATAATTGGGAACTTAGAACATGATTTAATTCTACCAAAACCCAATATATATGTACAAAGGAAAACCAGAGATATTATTCTTTCTTTTTAGAATATTATTATTGTACATTCTCCTTAAAAAGGTGTTAATCTGGCCCACTAAATATAAAAGTAAAAATAAAGGAACATTCTTCCCCAGAAATAAACAGCAGCAAATCCAGAATGAAAAAACTGAAACAGTAATGAAGCTGAAAATTATGTGAACACTCACTTTGCTGTTTTTTCAGGCTTGTATTAGAAACGAGGACAATGCTGGATAATAATTGATTTCTCCAAGAAATGATGACTACTCCCTTCAAATTCTCAGATCTGAAAGAAGAAATATACCCATTCTTGAAGATCAGCTGCCATCTAGTGAATGGTAAGAAAACTGCTTAAAACATTATTATTTGTTGTTTCTACAGTTTAAATTAGATTCCTGGTGAAATATTTTTTTGCCATTTTGTCACTGTTAATTTTGGGGTCTGTATGTTATTCAGGAGCACGGCTATTAAAAAGTATGCATTCCAAAGCAGAGCAGTATCACTCAGTGATGTCTACTATTAGAATAGATAAATAAGGTCTTGATCCCACTGTTTGCTCCAAAAATCCAAGCCTGTACATTTTCAATAAGTCATATTGAGTTTTGGGGGGATCCACTTCATTATACTAAAAATAACTGAATGATCAAGTGTCTTAAAGTAAAATATTCAGTATTGCAACAGTATAGTACAGTTAAAAATCAAAGAAGTTTAAGTTGAAATTTGCTGACTGACATGTGCTCATCAAGCAACAATAGTTTTTCTGTTGGACACCAAGCGTGTCACTGTTACATGTATGGTTTACACATAGTAACTAACTTACAGATAACAAGAATAAACCCCAAAATACTAGCAGTGTGCATCAACACCATCAAATTAACTATTAACTACTAACTTAGACTAGTTTGTTTCACGAATCTGTACTTCATTTCCATTTCACATTTTTGTGAAACAGGAAATGTTCTGTTCATAGTTCAGAAATTATAACTGGTAGATACCTGCCGAGCAGGCTAATGGCTTTGTCTTGTTTTTCCTCTAGAGCATCTTCTGCATTTCAATCAATGTGAAATACAAGCTAGAACTACCAGCAGGATACACCTCTCCCTTTCCTTCCAGAGGTCTGTTTCTTGCACTGACATGAGCATTTGCATGGCAGTACATGCCCAAAATCAGTATTTAATCAGGTAGCTAACCAAGAAAAAAAAATAGAACAGTGCTACACCAGACAAACTCTAATCTTTGCCATACTGATGCTTTTTCTATTAAAAGGAAGGACAGGAATTATACAAGGAAGCTGACAAAGGTTGGAACACCCTCCTTTGCTGTCTAAACTGATAATGGAACATGACAAACAGAAGGCAGGAAGGAAAAGAGACTGTTGCTGTTCTACTTATCCAATTATATTTACATAAATCTGTATCAAAATAAATTTTAAAATGGAAAAAGTAGACAGATTACTAAGCACCTCTTCCATCCATTTGTCATTTAAAAAATCAGCATGAAGACCTAAACTTGTCATCACTAAAGCCAACAGAAGCTCAAAACAATAATTCTAACATCTATTATTTGTATTTCTTTGTCACTCAAGATTAGATTTGCAGGTGTTTAACTTCTCATAAGAAATCATATTTTCCAGATGTTACAATAAGTATGTTACAAAGAACAACCATATATGAATATAAACCACAGAGCTCATTTCAAATATGCACTTTTCCATACTTTGCTTTCCTAGACACAACTTTTTAAAACCAAGCAGAGGGTGTACCACTTACAGTTTGCAACTCTGAAACACAAATCTGCCATTTTAAACAAAGTATGTATTTTGTTTAATTGAGTATGTACTCAAGGGCACTTGTGTTTATGAGAACCTTTGACAAAAAGAAATAAAACAAGAGAGTGTGTTTATAAGACATTGGCTTGAGAATACATTCTCTGTCTTGGAATGAAAGCTCTCTATAATCTTTTGTCTGTGCATTCACTGGACAGACATTAGGCTGTCCCACACTAAATATCTAGTAAGTCTGCGTATTCCATACAAGCATATTCCATATAAGCATTTGCATACACATGCAGTACGAAAGCATGCTATGAAAAGAAACATTAAGTAGATATCCAGAAGAAAAGGAATAGAAAACAAACACTGAAAGGAGAAAATTGGAAGGAAATAGAACATAGGCCCTTCTACACATAATTAGGCATAAAGAAGCAGCTTGCTGTTTCTCACACTGCTCAGTCCTAACACCTTTCTTCTGAGTTCCTACTCAGCATTTAAAATCAGCTGAACTGGATCTGTTAACACTGCCTGCTTTTGATCATATGGGTTACTAAAATATTTTATGTACAGCCCTTTGTTCAGTAAGGAAGGTATTTAAGCAAGGTAATCATCAAAAAGATTTCCTTATGCTTCCCCTCCAGAGGCCTTCAAAATACATACTGGAGAGTTTGAAGTCATGCTGTAAGCCACCCTTTCTGCATTTTCTGTAAACATAGCTGTGTCTGACTGGTGTTGTGTATTTGAGATCCCAATTCTTGTGCATATGTGGTCTCAAATTAAGTCTCTATGTACTCAGTAAGATTGTACTGTTTACAACAAAGCTACTTGCAGGAATAAATTTATGCACATATTAAATTTTATAGATCATGGTTTTATCTTGTATCTCACAATGCTGACAGATCTCCTGGAAGGATCACCATACAATTCATGGCACACTTTAAGGCGGCAGTGGACCAAAAAGTTCTACGATTAATTTTCTTAAATGCTGAGTATTTGTCCAACCAACATACTACTAGTTTCACCAACTGCTGAATAAATATCGATGTACTTGTATTAGGAGCTTCTCAAGTCAGTTGTTTGACTCGCCACTTCATTTGCTTAACCTGCACCTATATAATTAGGGTTGACTCAACCCCAACCTCTGGTGAAAAAAGGTGCTACCCTGAGTGAGGGGAAGTATCGACAAGGGGACACAGGAATGGGAAAACACAACTTCGGGGAACATGTTTAAGAAGCACCAACCCCGTATGGAGAAACCCTGAGGTGGTAGAATGACAGACGCAACATGAAGGAGGCGAGAGAGCCCCGCCAAGACCAGCTCTGTGGAAAGCAACCAGAGCGGCAATGAGGAGGGAGGCCAATCCGTTTCGTCTGTGGGAAAAGGCTATAAGAAGCCGAGAGAGGGCCTGCAATTGAACAGCCTGTCTCTAGGGGAGCGTTCACCTCAAGGACAGCGATCTTACAGCCCTCCGAAACAGAACTCCCTCATAGGCGGCAGCGAGAACCGACAGGAAGCCTGCCTCCCGTCCCGCCCTCCGGGGCGCGCGCCGTCCATGTGCGCGTGCTCCGCCGTGGCGCATGCGCGAGCTGCGCAGCGTTTGCCTGGCGGCGCGGCGCTAGAGGTGCACGGGAGTCAGTGCGGCGTGAGGCGGTTCTGTCCCGGGCGGTTAGCTGCAGGGATCGGAGCGGCAGGCGGTCCCGGGAGGCCTGATGCTGGCCGAGCGGGAGGCCCGCGGGAGGGCGAGGTGGGGTGAGTAAGGAGCCGGACGGGGCCGCGCAGAGGAGGGGGAGTGTTGTCATCTCTGGCGGGACGCCGCGCAAGCCGCGATGGAGGCGAAAGCCTTAAAGCTGCTCCTCCTGGACCCGGCAGATGAAGGCACCCAGCGGTGCAGGGTCGGACCCGCCACCCTCTCCTTCTTGGGAGCGAGGATCGGCGCCCCGCTGAGGATTTCTCTGCCCACCGGCTGCTGCTTGTGCACGGCGTGGCCCAGGCAGGATTTGGTGGACGGGTACCTGCAGGTGGACCTGACTTGCAGAACCGTAGGAGTAACTGCAAAGGACCTGAAGGGCCTCACGCTGAATGTCGGACAGCTGAAACTTCTGGCGTATCGCCGGTTAAAAAAGGCAACTGTGAAAGTGGTCATTAAAAGCTCTGCGCTGAAGAAGTCGACTTCCAGAGCAGTGTTGCAGGAGACAATCAGAGAACTGCTAAGAAATGTTTATGTTTCACTTCATTATGTTGTTACTGTTGCCCCAAATCTTGAAAATCCCGTGGTGTGTATTGAAATACTGTCAGCAGACCCTTTGATGGATGAAGCTGGACTAATAACCCCACAAACAAGCATAAAAATTAAGGAGGTGGTAACTTTTGAATGGTACAAACACTTGTCAGAAGATACTGCAAAACCTTCAATTGCAGGACTAGATGATTTGGGAAAGTCTTTGAAGGAAATTATTGATCTGCCTTTCCACTTTCCAAAGACTTTTAAGAAGTTGGGGCTTTCTGTCCCTAATGGAGTGCTATTAATAGGGCCTCCCGGTGTAGGGAAAACTCTTATGGTAAAGGCAGTAGCAAAAGAAGTGGGTGCATACCTATTTTGCATCAGTGGCCCAGCCCTCTATGGTTCAAGACCAGGAGAAGGTGAAGAGAATTTGCGAAAAGTCTTTGAAAAGGGCAGAGCAATGGCATGTGAAGGCCCAACCATTCTCTTTATTGATGAAATTGACTCTTTATGCCCGAAGCGAGGAAGTTCAAACAATGCTCCTGAGGATCGTATTGTTGCTCAGTTACTAACACTACTGGATGGTGTGGGTAGTGAGGGTAAGATGGTCATTATAGCAGCAACCAACAGGCCTGATGCTTTAGATCCCGCACTGAGAAGACCTGGCAGATTTGACAGAGAGGTAAGCAAGTTCTGTTATTCTTTTTTTCTTTACTTTCTAAGGTGAAACAGTAGGCAGCTAATAAAGTAATATTTTTACTTTTTGTTTAATGTCTACAAGTCATGTTTCATAGTGAAATTCTACAGGCTTGAGATGTGTGTATGCCCTGTTACTTTCTTCAGTTTGCTGCAGCTTGGGTAAGGTAGGGACCATGTTTTTATTCAGGAAACAGAGCTCCAAATACTTGAAAATAGACAGGAGTCTTTATGCTTCTTTGACGTAAAGACATGGATCTGTTCTTGAGGATATTCTTTTTCTTACACATGCTTAGTATTACAGACTTAGATTTTTCTCATTTAAATCGCAGATTGAAGATTTATGCATCTCCCCTTTGTGACAGAGACCTAGTAACCTGTTATGTCCGAAATTCTACTCAGGTTTCAGTAACAAAGGCTAGGACTAGTCTGGAAAACCTATGCTAGGCTAATGGTGAAAAGAAGGAACACATGCATTTATGAAATGCACCATATTTCTTGTATTGTTTATTTTGCTAGCTAAATCTGCTCCTGGGTCATCCAGTTAAGTTCTTTAATGCTTTAATTGTAGTTTTCATTATTTTCAAGATTTTTAGATTGTCTTATATTTTATGGCAGTATATTGCCAGGTTTTTAGTAATGGCTGATTATCTAATTGATTTTATTCTTTTGGGTAAAACTAATTCAGTCTTTGCGATGCAAGCAAATTACGATTTCAGTGTTCTCTCTTACACTGAAATTACTTTAAAATATTATTTGGTGGACACTAGCTGACAGTGCCATAGGAACAACTGTTCACTTGGAAGGTATGTGTAAATGAAGAGTGTTTTAAATATTCATCATTTTTATAGTGCTGGTAATATGTTTCTTGTAAGATTCTTTAGCTGCAGTGTAAGTATGGACAGATCTTGGGTAAGCAGTATAAAGCAGGCAAAGTTGCTTGCCTAGGTCTATAAAATAAGAGGACTATAGCAAAATATCTGCTTAAAGTTTTTTTTTATTATATTTGGTGTAGGTTATTATTGGGACCCCAACACTTACACAAAGAAGATCCATCCTGCATTTGCTTACATCTAGTATGCCTATTTCTACAGATGTTGATTTGATTAAACTGGCAGAAATGACAACTGGGTACGTTGGAGCTGACCTTACAGCGCTCTGCAGAGAAGCTGCTATGCAGGCTGTGTTCCACAGCTCTTTGGTATGGTTGCAAATTAGTCAAGAAGAATGTAGTTAATGTACACGCCACCCTTTCCCCATTAATACTCAGCTTTGCTTGAAAAGCTCAGCAAGTTGAAGAACTCAAAAACGAAAATACTGAAAAACATCAGGTGTGTTGTAAATATGCCATTTCACTAGTCCTTTCAGTTCTCACCTGAAAAGACTGCTTTCTGGGTGAAAAGCTTTGCTGAAAGGTTTTATCTTCCTCCTTATCTTTTTAGGATTATGCAAGGCAGAGTTTTTTGTCTTTTGGCAAACTAAACTATAATGTCCACCAAAGCACTCTTTTGAAGCTATCAGTGATGTAGAATTCTACTTCTTAATAATAATTGCAAATTGACGTTTAGGATGACACAAATATATTAACTGTTAGTGATAATAACTGTTATCATTTGAGTTTTATGGCTGGATATAACATTGTAGACACAGCATTTCTGCCTCGTGTACAGAAATCTAACTTATTAAAGCCATATTTGCAAATCTTCTAGAGTCAGAGCACCTAAAGAGAATGGTAGAACTCTCTTTCTTTGCTCAGGAGTCAAAAAAGAGAGATCATCATATTTCTAGAACTTCCATTTCCTCCAGATACCTTACAAATACTGAAAATAATTTGAGTTTAGTATCCCAGAAAGAAATATGAAATGAAAAGAAATGAAAATGAGTAGATGGTCTGTTTGCCTTGAGAACTACAAGTACCTTTGTAAAATACATCATAGTTCTGTTACTGCATCTGTAATTTTATAATGGTATTTTATAGCCTCTTTGAGATAAAGTGCCTTGTTTTCTCCAGTGTGTGGTGAAAATGGATGTTAGAACAGTTTTGTATTCAAGGATTCTAAGATTTGGTATGTAATAACCCTGAAACTAGCTACCGTTTGATTTGGTAGTTCACTGTGTAATGGAGCTATAATTTAGGGAAAAGAGTAATTTTCTCTAAAACATTAGTTTCTGCTAAAATTATTTTTTCCTGTGTAAAAAATTGCCATTAAAGAGAGTATTGTGTTAAATCTTTGTGTCTGCAGTGCTTAAGCTTGTTAAGACAAAAAACTGCTGCTTTTATTAGTTGCATTTGGCCCTTTGTGAAGTGGTTTGCATACTAATTTAGCATTGTGAGTTATTACATAAATACACTGTTAATATGCTTTCTCTGGGTTTCTTCAGGATTCCACTGAGACAGTAATTAACATGTCAGATTTCCAAGAAGCTTTTAAAAAAATCCAGCCATCCTCTTTTCGAAGTGCAATTGGATTAACAGAGTGTAAACCTGTCACCTGGGAGCAAATTGGTGGTCTGGAAGATGTGAAATTAAAGTTAAAACAGGTAACGTATAAAACAAATTTACATAAACAGCTAGTTCCTAATAACCATGTCCTCTCAGGTATTCTGTATGCTGTATTAGGGAAAGGAATTATCTTGCAAATTACCTGATTATAAATTGTATTTTAAACAGGTTTTATACTCCATTAAGTTATTACAGTGTTTGTCAGTTAGAAATCTTCCATCACAATGTGTAATATCATGGGAAAATAAGCATGTTTTTTGGTAGCTGAAAAACACTTAACTTGTAGCCAGATGATTTGTCTCTTCCCGAATTTGTAGCCAGAGATGGCTCTTGTGTATCATCTCTCAAAGACTGACATTTTTGTTTGCTACAGAGAAGAAACTTCAAGAAGGGGAGCATTGTGTGAAAGAAGAGCAAATTAGTATTCTCTCATTTCTGATGAATATCTGTACCAAGAAAGGGAACTAATGTGCTTAACAATTTTATTGATTGCTTATGAACTCTCCTTTTGTTGCTAAGATTTAATCTCATTTTTATGTATTGACAGAGTATTGAGTGGCCTATGAAATTTCCTCAGGCATTTGCTAGGATGGGCCTGTCTTATCCAAAGGGTATTCTTCTCTATGGGCCATCAGGGTGTGCCAAAACCACCCTGGTGAAGGCTGTGGCCACAACCTGTCACTGTTCCTTTATCTCTGTAAGTGGTGCTGACCTTTTCTCACCTTACGTTGGAGATTCAGAGAAGATTTTGTCTCAGGTACAGTTCTAACTTGTGTAAGCTCTGTAGTTTATTTTTAGTTGATTTTGTAAAGTATTACTTAGGCCTAAATTGTTATTAATGCTAGTTAAACCTCTCATCTGATTATTAAATAGAAATGGCTTATAGATTTAACATTTATATAAACTGAGAATACAGCCCTAGAATTATACCAGTTTTAAACTTTGAAAGTATGTCTACCCTTTTGTTAAGAATTTAAATAAGAAGCAGAATTTGTCTATAGTAAATGTAAGCCAGAAGAGTTTTTGTGAATCTCTGTGACTGTCTTTAAAGTTGAGTTAGTAAAATACAGAGTATATGTAAATAGATGTTTTCACCTTACCTGATAGAATGTCTACATAAACTGTTTCTGGTTTGTTGGTTGTTTTTTTTCCAAAAAAAGGTTTTTCACCAGGCAAGAGTGAATACTCCAGCAATAATATTCCTAGATGAGATTGATTCTATCTTGGGATCTCGGTCACATTGCAAAACTGGCCATGGTGTCTCAGAGAGGATTCTTTCTGTTCTTCTCAACGAGCTGGATGGTATTGGGCTGAAAGTCACAGAAAGAAGAGGAAGCAAGCTACAGCTTGAGGGTCAATGTCAAGAACAAAGTGATGAGGAAAGAAAGGTATGTATGTTCCCTTTTCCATGTAGGAAGAATGATAAATGCTGTCCAGTTGTTCCAAAAACATTAGTTGTTAGTATTCACACTTTCTAAACTTAAAATCCTCAAGCTTAGAAGTATGCAAGATGCTCTTCTATTCTGTCATAGTTTCTGTCTTTTAGAAAATACTGTACATATGCTGCTAACTTTTTCCATACATTGTTCCTCAATGAGAATTGGTTTGAACAAAATACCTGCACAGGCTAATGAGCATTACTAGTTGGTGTTTGTCTTCTGCCACAAAAATCCTATTGCTTGAGAGTAAGGTAATTTTTTAGACTAATTGTGCAGTTTTGCCATTACACATAATTCCTTCATGAACTTTCTTCTTTTATAAGCATTCCTCCTACTTCAGTTTGCACTGCTTTCTCATCCATTCTACGAAGCAAGTTCAGTTATGATCACTTAACTATTTAAACAAAAAGCTGCAGTTAGACATTTCAGTGAATTCTTCACAACATTTAATGCTAAGGTTTTCTATAGTAAAAGTTCTGTCTTCATATGATGATACTCTCTAGAGGGAAGTCAAAGAAAACATTTTCAGAACTGTAGGGAACAGAATTTTGCATATAAAAGGTCTTTTACAATCTGGCTAAAAAAAAAGTTTATTTAATATCAAGGCAGATACTAACTGTATTTCTTCCTGGTCATCTTAATCTGGCCTGCAACAAGGCATTTTTTACCTGAAGAGAAATAAAATACTACTATTGAAAGGAAAAGAATTGCATGTAGAGATACATCATCCTCTCACCTTTCCCCTTTTCTCACTAGTGAGCTAATATCTTTAAATATTATCTGTCTTAACAATGTTGCACTAATTTGTTTGTATCGTCTCTTACTCAGCTAGAGTTTCAGGAAACTTTGAATAAAGATTTCATGGTAGTTGCTGCAACAAATAGACCAGATATGTTGGATGATGCCTTATTACGTCCTGGAAGGCTAGACAAGATGATCTATATTCCACCTCCAGATCTGAAGGTAATGTATTACAAATCCATATGTAGCTTTAAATGGAAAGAGATCAATTGCTAGCATACTATACTTTATGAGCAAAGACAATATATTCCTATATATAGGAATACATATTTATACATATATATAGGTATTTAACAGTTGATGGATGATTCACTGAAGGTCAGCTACCAAACTCAAGGTACAATGAAGAAGTTTAAAACAGAACAATTATGTTTGTAATTTAAATGCCAGTAACATTTTAACTGCTGTGTGTGGTTATACTATTGCATTTAGAAACAAACAAAAACAAAACTGGAAGAGTTCTGTACGTACAAAATCAAACTGCACTTTAGAAAGTAGCATAACAAGTTGTCTGTCCTTGCCTCAAATCATTCTTGTGCCTTATTCCCAAGGGTAGTGTAGCTACTTGTCCTGCACTTCCAAGAGGAAAAAAAATTGACTCAAAGCAGGCCAAAGAGGGAATCTTCAGTCTAAAATAGTGTTTTCATAAAGTAATGAGTAACCGTGAATAAGAGAATTTAATAGATAAGGTAACACTCTTATGCTTGTGGTTATCTCCATTAATAGCATTTTATTCACTCTTCCACCAAAAACATGTAGTTTTGGTACTCTTCTGGGTTTTCCTTAGTTCTAATTTCAGATTCAGTTCTGCTTTGGAGAGGAATTAATTATTGGTTGGTTTGGTTTTGTTTTCTTATATAATGCTCACCAATTACAGGGAAGGCTTTCCATCTTGAAAATCTGCACAGAAAAAATTCCATTAGATACTGATGTGTCATTACAAGATGTAGCAGTCCTAACAGACCTCTTCTCTGGGGCTGATATTGAAAATCTGTGCAAGGAGGTAAGAAATATTCCTGGTTAATCTGTGAAATAACTTGTAAATGAAACCTTGCAGGGAAGAAAGAGAACTAACTCTGTTTTTACCAAGCCATCTGTAGTATGGATTCTTCCACAGTTTGTAATGAAAATACAAACAGAATGAATAAAACAGAGGAACTGACAAGGGTTCATTCTTTACGTAAAAAAGCCAAATAAGAATTAAGGCTTTTGGTGATAATTTACTAGAAGCTAAGGAACTGTACTACCATTTGTTTCACGTGGCTCACATGTAGATTAATTGTAATCTGGGTACTGCAAGCAACTGCAGCATTGTTAGCTGAAATTGGCATGTACTGTCAAGGTTAGAGAGAAAACAACTGAGAAGAGAAATCTGTATGTATTTGAGGTAAGTTGTATAAAAGAGAGAAGACTAGGAAGAAAATTCAAATATATAAGTGATCAAGGATATATTGTCTAATCCAGGCAAAAATGTGGATTAAAAAGTTATAGTAATCTTACTTGATGTTCATCTGTTGTTAAATAACCATAAATTAAACAATTCTATTTTCGGATGCTTTACCTAATATTTTGTTTCACGTAAAATATTTTAGAATACTTAACACTAACTTCTTTGCAACTTAAACACTTCAAGTTGTTTCTTTTTCTTTTAAAGGCTGCTTTGCTGGCATTGCAAGAGAATGGACTTGAAGCAACTGCTGTAAAACACGAGCATTTTGTAAAATCATTGAAGAATGTAAAACCATCCTT
Source organism: Bucco capensis (assembly GCA_013396975.1). Taxonomy (NCBI): domain Eukaryota; kingdom Metazoa; phylum Chordata; class Aves; order Piciformes; family Bucconidae; genus Bucco; species Bucco capensis. Next base: position 846,871 of record VWZO01018873.1, on the reverse strand, counting down.
AAATAAAAAAGACTTGGAATTTTATGAAAGATTTATAATCAAGAATTAGCCTCTTGAATCAGAAAGGAAGGATGTGGCATAGGTATTTTTAAATGTTTTACAAAGATTTTGCAGTGGCTTACATCTTTCCTGCTGTATTAATACTGTACTTACTGTAGTTTCCAGTGTGTATGAAAAACAGTAAAACTTCAGTTGTGAAAAAACTGTGATTTCAGTAATGGAGAATAAATTAAAACCTTGTTTGCTTTGGCTAGGTTTCCATCTGATGAAACAACTAATTGAGATACTTAGATAAATCACTGTGGAACAGCTTAGTGTTTCTGTAGCTTTCTTTTCAGTACAAACACTGGCGTAAGAATATTTAATTTAAAATATGTTATGAAGTCTCCAAAGGACAGTGAATATTTAAAAGATACAAAAGCTTTCCAAATGTTAAATAGAAGGAAGTAAGACCCATGCACCATAAAATGCTTGGTGGTCTACATGCACATTACCTACAGCCTTGCTTTCTTCCAAGCAGCTTTCAAAACAGAATGGCAGGGAAAATGTTGTCAGTGCCTTGTTATATACCTTGTTGTAAGTTTGGGAGTCTGGGGTTTTGGAATAATTTTAGGTCATTTACTGCTTACTGTACAAACAGAATCATTAAGGTTGGAAGAGACCTTTAAGATCATCAAGTCCAACCATTTACCTATCACCAGCATGCCACTAAACCATGTCCTGAAGTACCACATGTGGACATCTTTTAAACACCTCCAAGGATGGTGACTCCACCACTGCCCTGTGCAGCCTGTGCCAATGCCTAACAACCCTTTCAGTGAAGAAATTTTTCCTAACATTCAAAATATTTGGATTGAGCAAACAGGCTGTAAGTCTGTAATCAATTCAAACTATAATAATTTCTTATTTAGAGAAGGAAGTTTGCTTTATGGCTTCCTGCAGAATTCTTTTTCCCACACAGCCATTCTATCTCAATCTATTTTTGTAACTCATCTTCTAAAATGCATAGCTATATCAAAGGAAATTGTTACTACAGGCAAGCATGCATTTTAGCTTAACAGAGTTGAAGGCTTTTATTTATTTTTTTCCTTTTCCCCATGGAAATGCTTATGAACTAAAATACTTCACTGTCAAAGATAGTTTCTTAGTTCAGCTGAGGTTCTTAAGTTATAAACCCATTAACAAATATTTATTCTCATAATAGGGGCAGTAGGGACTGTACTGCAGTGCAGTTTACAGGGGGGTGCATAGAAAAGGGAAGTCCAAGACAGTTTGTGACTGCAAAAGGGAGTAGTAGAAGCCATTGTAGCTTAGGAAAAGCTATAAATATAAATGCTATAAATCTTTATAAATAAAGATATAAATGACTGTCCTACAGCTTGGTGACATTGATCACCATTTCCTAAGGAAGGACCATCCTATTTTAGTGCTGGCAACAAGTAGGCCAGTGCCAGTAAACTTCCCAAAGATTTCCCAGCAGCAGTGCTGGATACAAAGTATGAAAACTTTCAAGGTAACTGTTTTGCTCTCCAGTGTTTGAGAGAGTTGCTTTAGAATTGCCAGATCTGAAAGCTGTTAGGGCAGCAAAGTGCTGTCAGCTCCTTTGTTTCAAAGAACCCACTGCTTAACTTCTGTACTCTCTAGAAGAACCAACAGAGCTAACTGTGCCCTGTCATGTGCCCTCATTACTACAGGGAGCCAGCAGAGCATGCAGTAAAGGCAACCTCTCCTTCCTCTTGCCTTTTTCCAGTGGGCAAGAAGGAAAGGGAGGAACAGGTGTACAAGAGGAGTCTGCTGGTACTATGCACATCCCACCAGCCCCTGGTAGGAGTTTTTCTTGGACAGAGTATTGGGAAGCCATAGGAGCCATGTAATACAGTAGAGTGATGGGAACCTGGGCCAGGGAAATGCTTTTGTTGTCGCAAAAGGGGACAGAGTGACATTGGGCTCCTGTTTTGGTCACTACAGGTGGATTGCCAAGCTCCAAAAAGAAGCAGGCCAAGGCCTTGCCTGTGCATTTGCCAGTGCATTGCCTAGGTACGTTGTTCTTCAGGCACCTGCCTGGAGATGGGACAAAAGAAAAGTGGAGAAGCAAGGTGCGATTACTGCAGGAAGAGAGAGCGAAGACACCTCGCACTCTGCTATCTCCCGCAGCTCCTCGCTGCACCTCTCCTGCCACAGGGCGGCGCTGCTGGCCCGCGGGCGTTTTCCCCCCACGCCGCCACTGTGGGGCGCCCTGCCTGCCTTGCAGCGCGGGCCGAGGGGCGCTGCGCGCGTCCCGCCTATGTGATTTGGGGCGCAGCCAGCGCTTGCGGGCGGCGCTGAGCTGATAAAAGGCGCAGAGCGCGGTCCCCGGCGTCGATGCTTGTCGCCAGCGCTGCTACGTGCTTCGACGCTCTGCCAGATAACGGAGCGGCGTGCCCTCTGTCCCGCAGCCGAGGAGTCCCGGCCAGAGGTGCGGTAATAGGGAAACGTTTGTTGCAGGTCCGCAGCCACAGCGAGAATGAGCACGAGTTTCTTCCAAATCCTAAAAGCGAAAAAAGAAGTAAGTTGCTCAGAGGTGTTGGTGCTGTGGTAATGCCCTTCGGTGAGGGGATGGCGGTTGGTCCAGGCGGGTGCACCAGTGCATTTAATAGCCAGTACCTTGTAGAGGAAATGCTGAGGGCAAGGGACGTGTGTAAGTTGAATTTCATGTATTGAAAGTGGTCGTGTGAATAGTAATATAGATGTAATATACCTGAAGAGGTAATCAGGCACACCTTAGATCCTTGTAGCCCTCACTCCCCTATTCATGGCTCTATAGCCAGGATGATAGTTCTTAACTCTTTTCTCCGTTTTATGTCTTTCAGCTCATTCCCCTGGTTGGAATCGTGTCCTTTGCAGCAGCTGGGGCACTAGCTTTTTCTGCCTATTCCCTATTCAGCAAATCTGATGTGATGTAAGCAAAATACTTACTGCTTGGAGTTTACCCTAACCTCTTTTGTTCAACGGACATATTTGACCATAGTGTTTTGCACCAAAAAAAAACCCATACTGGAAATTATTTCCTCAGTTTTGATTTAATAATTTTGTTCTTTGTTTTATGTGTAATATCTTCTAAATGTTCTTATGAAGAATTTCAAATTATCAGAAAGGTAGATGACATGCAGATAGGTTGGAACCAGGCTTTTGACTTGTATATGAAGAACAGTATTTGATAATAGCAGCTTCCAGTAAGTTTATATTTTAATGGCTTGGCCAATAAATGGAGCTAAGTCCTATACTCCTTAAGTTTATGGGAATTTTTATATTTACTTTAAAGTGATTGGAATAGCCATTTTAGCTGTCAGAGTCCCCTTTTCCTCTCTGTCTTTATTCAGTTTTGATTTCTCCGGTTGCTTCCCTTACATTAACACAGTCTACTCAAACAATGTTGGCTTGTTTTGTGCTTTGGAAGCTGCAAATAAAGCAAGCTATCATTGATTTCTACCCAGAATTTAAAACTGAAATGCCCAAACCTGTAAACCTGTGTTTCAGGGAACTACTTGCTCACATAAATAGTTCTACTGACAGTAGACTGCTCGTATAAGAAAATTGTATGCAAGATCACACCCTAAAACATAGTACCTGTTTTGCTTTATCCTCTCTTAAAGCATTAACAAGAGTGGCAATCCAGAACCATGGGAAACTGTTGATCCTACCAAGCCTCAGAAGGTAATCTTTACAAATAATCTAGTCAATATAAATAGCATGTATTTCCAACAGGAGTAACCTTATTTAAACGTTGGAGAACTAGCAAAATAAATGAGGAAACAAATGTAAAGCTGAAATAGATCTATTTAAACGTGGAACTAGTGGCTTAATTTATTACTTTATGGAAAGTATCTTCTCTGTATTACTTAATGATAGGGACTCAGCTATTAGATCATAGGTCTGATCCTTAGTGTTGCCCCCCCAACATTCATTTACTCAATTCTGTTGATAACAGTGGAGTGTAGAGGAAGTGCTGTTCAACTTTGCCTTGTTCCTGAATTGCAAAATTGAGTAAGAATGTTTTTCAGTACCGCAGCTTGAAGGTCAAAAATTTTGGTTTAGTAGAACAGCTAGAATAAGGAAAAATAAAATTATTTGGCATTATTACTTATTTAATATCCAAGTGATTTTGTTCAATAACTTACTAAATAGGTCATCAAATGCTATTTTTCCTTACTTCTGAAAGTGTAAAGCTACTAGAAATGCTTCCTCACCAATAAGTTGATGTATGCTATGTGGGGGGTAGGAGTGGCATAAATGTTCATTGGGATTTTGCTAATTTTTTTTCATATTTTCCTTTTTATGTTTTCCAGCTGTTAACAATCCATCAGAAATGGAAACCTATAGAAGAGCTGGAAGATGTCAAAAAGCTTATGAAGTGACAAGTTTCTGTTGCCTCACAAAGGTACCCTATGAATCTAGTGGAATCACTTCTGCACAAACTTGACTACTTAAATCAGTGTGCGGAAATGCTTCTGCTACATTTTTAGGGTCTCCCTACATTTTTTGGGCTCTGGATGAGAAGTTTCATGTTGCTTTAGGAGTTGACATATAACATCCACATAGTCCAAAAATCCAAGTACTCATTTTCAGTAGGTATTTGATGTCAAATGCTGAATATTCAGATGGTAACTATAGATGGTAAAAGCCATCAGACTTTTTGTAGAATTTTGGTTTTTCCTCACAAGATATCAATTTTGTAGGTTTGCATCTTTTTAATAAACTATATTTTAAATTTTTACAACATTCCATGTATGTGGCATCAATGGAGATTACCCAAAAGCCCTTCTAAGCTGAGATTCCTGGCCTTGCTCCTTCTCTATACTGTACTTCAGTGCTGTATACAGACCAAATACTCATCAGTCTTTGTATGACAATATATGTGGTCATATAATATATTTGCATTCATTTTCTGTGTTAGATGTGATAACAATTTAAGTCAAAATGAATGTTCTGCTGCTAATACTAAAACTCCCATGTGCTCACTTTAACACATTAGGAGTCTAATAGATTATTTAAAGGTGTAGTTGAGACTGCAGGATTACAATATAAAAATTAAGCATGGCTGAAAGAGAGTTGAAAATGAGATAGTTTGTGTTGTATTTAAGTATTGCTAGTGTTTAAATGTAGAAAAAGCTAACTAAAATTAAGAAACTTGCATTATTCAAAACTATACGATGTTAAAATCTTTTTGTGTAAGGTAGTTTGTGTGCAGCCTCAAATGTACTGTGCAGTTAACTATTTTTAAACATTTCTAGATAGATGCCATTAGGGACACCTGCTTTAACAAAGAGAAAATAGCATATTAAAATTAGGAATGATTCTATGAAGAGACAATTTATCTTTAAGCATCTGTGTTTTCAGGGAAAGAATGTAATGGGTAGACCCTCAGTAAATTAATGAGGCAATGTATGAATCCAGTGGTAGAACAGTCCTCTTATGGATGTTTTCTCTATGTGTCCCCTTCCAAGCCATTTCACAATATATTACATAGTTTCTTTTAGGGTGGAGGTTCAGAATGCATATTAATTTCATTGAGAAAGAAAGTAAAAGTGAAACAACTGGTAATTGGAAAAAGTCCCCCTAATTGAGTAATAGTGAAGTGCTTTAGGTTACTCTACTGCAGCAAAGGCAAAACTGAAGTTAGTAATGTCTCATGAATTTTAAGGTAGCTTGGCTTCAGAAGCTTTATGTTTTCTTCAGATTTACTGAGGAAAAAAGGAAAATATTTTATCCCATACTTGTGTGCAGATGCAGCATAAATGTTTATCAAGTAAGGATGACTCAGCATTTATGTTTAAGAGGAACTACACGACTTCAGAATACATTCTTAGCTTTCATTTTAAGGAATGACATTACAACATGATTGGATAGCATATAACCACAGGAATCCATTGTTCTGAGGAACATAGATTTGAAGTATTTTAACAGAAATATTTTTAAATATTTTCTGTACATTATTCTGTATTTCAGTATTTTTACTGGACTGCATCAAACAAAACAAATGTGCTCTTGAGTTGATGCATGAATTAAATGAGTTGTTTTCTTCAGTAAATTATGTGTATGGTCTGTAAATACTATGACCTAAGTATCTGTCAACGTTAGGGAGATACATATAAGTCATTTTTATGTAATTTTTGTACTTAACTACTTTTCAGTGGTGTCTTCCAGGAGTGCATTAAGGAATGTGACTGCCATCAGTCACAGGTTTATACTTCTCTCATCCTGTCCTGAAGCTTAGGTAATAGAATATTTTGCTTTGTTAGCTGCTCTTTTTTTAATACAGATTTGTGGGGAGAGTTTTCACATAATGTGAGAAATCAAAGTATTTTTCTGCACTTCAGAAAGATATAAGTATTGTTATAGTTCTTGGGACAATTTCCTAAGAATACTCTCTCCTGCATAGAAGACGCTCTTTTTCTTGTAAGTAGAGCATACCAAGAGCAATTACTGTTATCTCCCCCAGCAACTACTCAACGTAATTCTATAAAGCAATATACAAATTATTCCTTGTTCTACAAACATTGAAGTTATGGCGGTAAAAAATTGATTGGCTGAATTTTATGAGTGACTTTTATGAGAACAGTAAGCTTTCCACGTCCTGTGGTTATACAAACTCATGACTTTTTATTCCATGGAAAATTTAGAGGCTGTTGAAATCATAGACCCGTTAAGGTTGGAAAAGACCTCTAAGATCATCAAGTCCAACTGTCAAATAATTTAACAACTTTCTTCCTTGTCTCCATTCTGTCTCCTGCTCCATTCTGTTCTTCTTGGGTTTGTTGCTTCTATTTTTTAAACAATCACCATCTTTGCTGTCTGATACTTTTCCATGAAAGTATATCACTTCCAACTTTCATATTATTTACAAAGTTTAATTAAAATGCCTTTTGGCTTGTTAGATTTCAGATATCGATTAGAAACCATTAGATATACTTTTTAAGGCTTCTACTCACCATTAGAAATGCATCCTTAGAATCTGTGGTCATGCTTTTCTAACTGCAGGTGGCTGTTACATAGCCTATTTATAAACAGCTTTGAAAGAATAGAAGATTGCTTTCTGCAGTATACATGCAATTATTAATTACTGATTTTTGTTACTACAATAATAATTAATAGTACAGCTCTTATATCATTGTGGTTATCCATGTGCTGTGTTGAATTTTTAATTTTGTTTCCTTTGCATATAATAGCCCTGGTCTCAGCATTTCTCTGACTAATGTCCACTACCCTCTGCATTTCTCTACCACAAGATGCTATTAGTATAGTGCTATATTGTCTGGTTACTTCATCGGTGTGTGTGATTTCTGTAGAAAATAGTAACTTACAGGGGGTCTGATGCAATCATTAAAGAAAATTGTTCATTCTGCAGTTGTCATCTATCTCACTGGTGCAGAGGATGGTTGTCCCTAGGACTAGCTGTAGAAAACAAGAGTAATGGGAGTGATTCACTAGATCTGCCCCATATTTAGTGTTGGACATTTCCCAAAAAAGCTTTCAGATAGAACAAACATGGCCACAGTACTCAGCACAGTTTGATGTCTGAAGTCTTTGCTGTACAGCACATCCCTGCCATACAGGGAGCACACAAGATAAC
>VWZO01018873.1:817778-839158 GCA_013396975.1 Bucco capensis | reverse complement strand
CGGGGTCGTCAGTGAGGAGTGTGGCGGGAGCGACTCCCTCGCGTCCCAGACATCGCAATCACTTCACCTGTGGGACTGCCTATAAAGTTCGAGAGCCTTCAGCAGTGTTGGTTATAACCGCGGGGGAAAAGCCTGCCTCTTGCCCAGAATCAGGTACAGCAAAGCAAACTTCTTACTCTGGGTTTTATGTCAGTGACCAATTTCAGCTGTGTGGTTAGAGGAGCTGAGCTCCCTTTCTGTGTTAGTGTGCTGCCTGGATACTAGCACTGTGCAAGGGAAAGGATTTCCGTGCAGCAAACAAGGGAGTTGTGAGAAAACTGTCACTCTGGTGTTGCGGGTGGCAGAGCTTTAACTGGTGTGGAGAAGTGTGAGTCCTAGAAATAACCTGTCTGGGCTTCAGGATGTAGGCCATGTGCTGGCTGGTGCTGCCAGTATAGAAAATGAATCTAAAAAACCCTTACCTGTTAGCAGTGGGAGCATGCACAAAAGGTTTGGTTTGGTTTTCTCAGCATTGAAGATTTCCAGGCTCTGGCCTGACACATCACACGGGGGCTGTGGGCCTTGGCCCTCCCATCCAGGTGGTGCCACGTGTCTGCTGTCTGTGGGGTGCATTGCTCAGGTGTCCTGCCTCGTGGCTGCATGGTCAGTGGCTCCCAGTGAGCTGGTTGGATTGTGTGACAGCAAGGGCCCAGAGTCAGGCTGTATGTGGTGTTGAGCCTCGTGCTGGAGCTCTGCCATGATGCTGGGCTTGCTGCTCTGTGCTTGTCCTGGGTGATGGGACCATTGCTGCTGCTCTTGGCCAAGATTTGATAGGTGTAACATTAACAGATGCAGTTTGTTTCAGCGTATTATGTGATGTGATGTATAAAGGGCAAGTGGGGGTAGCTATGGGTGCAATCAGAGTAGCTGAGAGGTCAGGAAGCCACATAAGTCTGAAAATTTTCTTCAGCGTAAGTAAACGTGTTTAAGCTTTTAACTTTAGTAGAACTTTCTTATTCTTGAATTCTGTTGTGTGTCATTTCCTTAATTAAAAGAAATGTATTTGTAATAGGGAGGTAACTAATAAACACCATCCTTTACCAGACTTGATGCTGCTGCTGCATGAACAAGGAAGTAAATGAAGAAAATACAGACTAGTTGTAATCCCTGGTAGTAACAGGAAAATCCTGTAAATTTGCCAGAGAAAAGCAGAGTCATCTACTTGTAATAAATAATTCACTATTTCAGAACAAAGGGAAAGCTGTTTTTCTCTTACAGCTGTTAAGAATGTTTTATTTAATGATGCATCTACCCCCCTGTATGACTTTTCAGTAATATATTAAATAATTCAGTAATAATTCAGTAAAGCCTGAATATTTTTTAAATTACTACTAGCATTATGCTGCCAATGCTTTTAGCATTACTAATTTACATAATAGCATTATGTTGCCTTTTTTTCCTCTTGTGAAGTCCTTTGAATGAAACATGCTATGGTCAGAAAACAGAATTTGGCTTAAAGACTGAAGTATCCACCTCGTTTCCCAAAGCAGAAATGCATAGCCAAGTCCTAGTCAGAATGACTTGCAGTTCTCTTCATGGCCTCATTGCCTAACTCTTAGCATAATCGTAATGTTAGTTTGAAGTTACATGATGGTTTTTATTCCGATTTCAGGGAGGCATGGACTTAATATAACAATTAGTAGTGCTTGTGTATATGTACTAGTATGTGATTTTTTGGAAAATGTTCTATCTCCTTACAAGCAATAAAAACATTTAAGAGCCAGGCATGCCTTTGTTCAAGTTCCTGTATGTGTGTTAGTTCAAGGAGGAAGTTTTTGTAGTATGCAAAGTAGGGTAATACATGGAAGTTTCAGTTTGAGGTATGTGTTGGGTGTATCACTTCTTGATAGTTATAAAGGACAAAGGTTTACACCCTTTGTGGGCAAGTGTTTTAAGTAAACAAAATTGCCACTGAAGTCGTAGATGGATTCACTCAAAGAACCAAAGTGTTTGACTTTTCTGTCTGTTTTTAGAAATCCTCACTGTCTTTTTTGGCTGTACTACAGATGTAATGTATTTTTCTTGGTAAGAAATACTCAAGCACAAAGGTATTACTGTAGCTAGAGATGAGGATTTGTTGAAGCAATGTGTAATCAGGGTTCTGAAAATCAAAAACTAGAGAACTTCTTTACCTATTGGGCTTTTTTTCTTCTTCACTAAACAAATAAAAGAAAATACAAAAGCCCAACAAAAAGGAGACAATGCAACAATCCAGTCTTTTTTTTTTTTCCTTAGCATCAGTAATAAATGTGTGTGATGTGGGCTAGATGGGTAAAATATACCTTGCTTAAGAGAAAAATTACTGCAAGATAAACTAATGCTGCAATCTGTAAATGAAATGGGTATTGACTTTATTTGTAACCACCACAGTTAATTTGGTCCACTAATATTTGTATGCTCCATAGTTGGCTGTGTGGTAAGGTAATGGAGTCTAATGTTTTTCAGTTATCTGCAGTATACACGTGGTTTGGCTTTATCTATTTTCTTCCCTCCTTCCTCTTTTGTACACAAACACACCTTGTATCACCAGCAAAGTATGAACTCTTAAAAAACCCCCAAACTTTAGTTTGAATATCCTTACTTAGCTGTAGCAGTTGGTGGGCTTATTAGTAGGATTTCATTTTGTTATTACGCCTGCTCTGTAAGCTGCTTCTTTCTAGCTCTGACAGCTAAAATTAGGGACAACCTCCTCCCTTGATCCTTCCTCTAGAGCAACTTCAAATGTAGTAAGTCTGAGTGTGGAAGAATAACATTCTACTTTCTTTTCTGCCTTACAAAGACAGTTAATAGATCTCACATAAAGTGATATGTGAGCATATCTAAAACATCTTCATTTATTGATATCTTACTGCACAGCATATGCCCCTTGGACCCTTGATATGCAAAGAGTTGCTTTCTTTTAATTTTCTATGATATGACTTGACCTTTACTCCGTGGCAAGTCCAAGCAGCTAGGCTGCCTGAAAAACATCATAATTTGTTCCATCTAGGTTCTATTTAAAGCAAATAACTAAACAGAAAGAAACCAGTATGTGTAACTGGTTAGGCAATTTCTATTTCCAGTAAGGTGTGTGTCTTTTGCAGAAGCTTAGAAAATACAACATTGCTTAAGAGCTTGAAGAAATGAAAGAAGACTTTACTGGAAGGAAGCTGTGGTTCTGAGTTCTTCAGCCTCTGCCATCTCTTTTTTTTTAACTCTGTGAAGCCTGTTCAACTAGATGAAAAGACAACATTATACTAGCAAATGCAGCAGTGAAAACACAATTATATCCTACATTTACTATTGTATCTGCCTATTTTGAAACAAAGCTCCTTTGCTCAATGTATATTTTTGATTGAAAGTGTCATCAGATCCTTTATTAAAAAGGAGACAGTCAAGGAGGTTTCAGATGGAAGTTTATGTTGACCTGGAAGCATGAATTAAGCATCCAAAAGAAGCAATACTTTTTTTTCACAGAAACAAAGGACTTGCATGATAAATTGAGTTGTTTACATTAATAAATGTAGTTTGTTCTGATTGCGTTTCAGATACCCATGGCCATAAAAATTTCTACTCATATAATTTGTTATTAAATATTTGGAACTGGAGGGAGGCATCTGAGTGTTGTGATCCATGTTATTTACCTGTATATGCCTTCAGAAGTATGTTAAGTCCTTCAGCAGTATTGATTAGCAAATCCATGCTACGTTAGTGCTTCTCCTTATTGTATCCATTATAAAGTTAAATACCCTTTGCTATCCTTAAGAAAAAGAAAAACTTTTTTATTTAATAATAAGATATGTTAAAAATTGGTGCCAAAATCCGACCCTTTGACATACAGAAGTCTCAATAGTTACACTTGGTACACAACTCTTTCTGTTCAAGCCAGAACTAGTGCGCCATCTTCTGGTAAGATCGAGAAAGGCCTCGAAGGTTGACGTTTCAGAAAAGAGAGCATTTCTCTGTGCAGTTTTGTGTCAGGCTTGCTCGAGTGGCCTTGGAAAAAGGAACCCATGAAATCTATTGAAAAAAAAATTAAAAAAAAAATCAAGAGTAATTGTATGCTATGTATGCTAGGCTCAAATCTATAGCATCATCTTAACTATGAAAGTTCGTGTATGGGGTTTTTTATGAAAAATTGTATTTTAATTTAAAGGATCAGTTACTGAAATTAAATAGCTGGGTTTATGTGTTTGCATCTCATCAATTTATTTAGAGATTTATTAGACAACTTCTATCTTTATGTTCTGAGAAAAAGAAATAGGAAGAGTGCAGGGACTTGGGTGTTCTTAATGGACCTGAGACAAAAGCAAATTTTTCATCTGCTTGCCATCTGGCTGCTTTTACGTATTCATCAGCTGAATCAAAAATCCCTGTATATGTCACTACTGAGTTCAGTGTGAAACACACTCTGGACAGATGGCATTAATTGGTTTCATTTACCCTTATCCACTGACTAATCACAAACCTGGAAAAATAATTCTGTTTCTTCACCAGGTACAATAGTAAGGAAATCATAAAGCAGTCATCGTATGGATGAAATTATGCTTATGTTTATGAAAGGGTGCTTTTTTATTCTACAGAAACTGATGCCGTAAAATGCATAAACACTTTATAACTGTAATAAAAGCAATTCTTCTTGTACATTTAGCACTGGTCATTTTCAAACTGTGATACTGAGAGGAAAAAAGCAGAAAAAATGGAGAAAAGAAAAATAGAGGTACAGGAGCAAAAATATTGATTTGGATATCATTAGTTTACATATGTAAACACAGAAGGCAGGTATGCATGCATTGTAAGAGCAGATTGCTGTGGTAGCTGGGTAGCACTAAATGGAAAGGCTCAGTATTGCAGCAGCTTCCAAAGTTGTCAGGTACATCACAGAATGAAAAAGCATGTATGGTCCTTCCCAGAGCATTCAGCCATGGAAAATGGAATGAGAAGAGTAGAACTGAAGAGGATTTGTGAGCTCCAGCACGTTTTGTTACAAAGACAAGGATGGGATGAAGCTGGAGAGGAAATTAAGGGTGGGGAAGGTGGAGGAGATTTGTTTTGGGTTGGGTTTTTTTGTTTGTTTGTTCTCTGGTTGGGTGGCTTTTTTTAAGGTAGAAAGACAATTTAGAGGCATTTAGATCAGGTCTTCCCTGTAAGTTAGCATCTTTGGTGGCTAGAAGATTTCTTTTTTTTAATCTAGAGATCAAAGATGAAATGGACTTCAGGCAAGCATGTCTTTGAATAGAACAGATCTTGTAAGTCATTTGGGGGGTGTTTCACATCCAGAGTTGCAAGAGAAGCTCTTAGCCACCATGTAAGCAGCAGGTGTAGGAGGTGCAAGCTGAACATTATTAGTGAAACTCTGGAGAGGGTACAGTATTGCAAGAAAGCAGAGAGCAGTGGCATAATGCAAAGTGCTGCTGAAACTTGACATTTGAGCCAGGTGTGTTAACTCCTGGAACAACTGAAAGTGCTTAGAGCAACCAGCAAGAAAGAAGATCCTGGGGATGCCATTTTAGGTGGACAGAGGGAAATGAACTGGATATTTACAGTGGATTGTCCTCTGTCCTTGTAGTCTGAAGGGGGCTGCTTCTCTGGCAATGGACTAGCTTATTGGAGTCTAGCAAGCTGATGCAGTGTGTGTTTAATTACTCGACAACCTATNATGGCCATAAAAATTTCTACTCATATAATTTGTTATTAAATACTTGGAACTGGAGGGAGGCATCTGAGTGTTGTGATCCATGTTATTTACCTGTATATGCCTTCAGAAGTATGTTAAGTCCTTCAGCAGTATTGATTAGCAAATCCATGCTACGTTAGTGCTTCTCCTTATTGTATCCATTATAAAGTTAAATACCCTTTGCTATCCTTAAGAAAAAGAAAAACTTTTTTATTTAATAATAAGATATGTTAAAAATTGGTGCCAAAATCCGACCCTTTGACATACAGAAGTCTCAATAGTTACACTTGGTACACAACTCTTTCTGTTCAAGCCAGAACTAGTGCGCCATCTTCTGGTAAGATCGAGAAAGGCCTCGAAGGTTGACGTTTCAGAAAAGAGAGCATTTCTCTGTGCAGTTTTGTGTCAGGCTTGCTCGAGTGGCCTTGGAAAAAGGAACCCATGAAATCTATTGAAAAAAAAATTAAAAAAAAAATCAAGAGTAATTGTATGCTATGTATGCTAGGCTCAAATCTATAGCATCATCTTAACTATGAAAGTTCGTGTATGGGGTTTTTTATGAAAAATTGTATTTTAATTTAAAGGATCAGTTACTGAAATTAAATAGCTGGGTTTATGTGTTTGCATCTCATCAATTTATTTAGAGATTTATTAGACAACTTCTATCTTTATGTTCTGAGAAAAAGAAATAGGAAGAGTGCAGGGACTTGGGTGTTCTTAATGGACCTGAGACAAAAGCAAATTTTTCATCTGCTTGCCATCTGGCTGCTTTTACGTATTCATCAGCTGAATCAAAAATCCCTGTATATGTCACTACTGAGTTCAGTGTGAAACACACTCTGGACAGATGGCATTAATTGGTTTCATTTACCCTTATCCACTGACTAATCACAAACCTGGAAAAATAATTCTGTTTCTTCACCAGGTACAATAGTAAGGAAATCATAAAGCAGTCATCGTATGGATGAAATTATGCTTATGTTTATGAAAGGGTGCTTTTTTATTCTACAGAAACTGATGCCGTAAAATGCATAAACACTTTATAACTGTAATAAAAGCAATTCTTCTTGTACATTTAGCACTGGTCATTTTCAAACTGTGATACTGAGAGGAAAAAAGGCAGAAAAAATGGAGAAAAGAAAAATAGAGGTACAGGAGCAAAAATATTGATTTGGATATCATTAGTTTACATATGTAAACACAGAAGGCAGGTATGCATGCATTGTAAGAGCAGATTGCTGTGGTAGCTGGGTAGCACTAAATGGAAAGGCTCAGTATTGCAGCAGCTTCCAAAGTTGTCAGGTACATCACAGAATGAAAAAGCATGTATGGTCCTTCCCAGAGCATTCAGCCATGGAAAATGGAATGAGAAGAGTAGAACTGAAGAGGATTTGTGAGCTCCAGCACGTTTTGTTACAAAGACAAGGATGGGATGAAGCTGGAGAGGAAATTAAGGGTGGGGAAGGTGGAGGAGATTTGCTTTGGGTTGGGTTTTTTTTGTTTGTTTGTTCTTTGGTTGGGTGGCTTTTTTTTTTTAAGGTAGAAAGACAATTTAGAGGCATTTAGATCAGGTCTTCCCTGTAAGTTAGCATCTTTGGTGGCTAGAAGATTTCTTTTTTTTAATCTAGAGATCAAAGATGAAATGGACTTCAGGCAAGCATGTCTTTGAATAGAACAGATCTTGTAAGTCATTTGGGGGGTGTTTCACATCCAGAGTTGCAAGAGAAGCTCTTAGCCACCATGTAAGCAGCAGGTGTAGGAGGTGCAAGCTGAACATTATTAGTGAAACTCTGGAGAGGGTACAGTATTGCAAGAAAGCAGAGAGCAGTGGCATAATGCAAAGTGCTGCTGAAACTTGACATTTGAGCCAGGTGTGTTAACTCCTGGAACAACTGAAAGTGCTTAGAGCAACCAGCAAGAAAGAAGATCCTGGGGATGCCATTTTAGGTGGACAGAGGGAAATGAACTGGATATTTACAGTGGATTGTCCTCTGTCCTTGTAGTCTGAAGGGGGCTGCTTCTCTGGCAATGGACTAGCTTATTGGAGTCTAGCAAGCTGATGCAGTGTGTGTTTAATTACTCGACAACCTATTTTCATTTATTGTATTCTTATACTATCTGTAGAGAAAAATACTTAACAGCTCTGCTCTATGCTGCATCAATGCAGTATGCTCATGAGATTCTGCCAACATACCTGAACAAAAGACTCACCACTCATTAGCTGGTGGGTATCTTTTGGGTATTTTAGTTTTATGTCAGGAAACTCCCTTTTAAATGCCAGCCTACTGCTTTTCTTAGTCATTGTGCCAGTTGGGAGTGATTCTACAAGACACAGAAGGTATGTACAGTAGTAAAAATAATTGAAGACCAGATTAGGCATGACATTTTAAATGGTAATTATGATGGTGTAGAAGGAAATGGTGCTAAATCTCAACATAATTTAAAGAAAAGCACAAAACAACAAAAAACCCACAACAACAACAACAAACTTTCACAAGGCAAAACCAAAAAACTCCTCCCTAAACCCTCACAGAATTAAGCAAGGAAAACGTTCAGAAACAAAATAGGTTTCTGTTAATTTTCTTCTTAGGATAAGAACATTTCAGACTAGAAGAGTGGGATGCAAGGGTTTGAAGTTTACTCAATATGAAAGTGCTTTGTTGACTCATATGAGTAGGTTGTCATCAAAGCTGTATCCATGCTTCAGAAGAGGATGGGTGCCAATTACAGATTAAGAAAGGAAAAAGTTCTCAGTGTAGACTGTTAGGGGTAGCAGAATTTTCAGAGGATTTCAGCTCTTCAGTCAGCAAGATCATTGCAGCACAGCCCTGGAAAGCAGGGATACTAGTTGTGGAAATGTGCTCAGATCTTAGGATTGTCTTGGTTAGAGAAAAATCCCATTAAGTAAATGCATTTTCACTTCAAGCAGGGGATTCTGTAGAAGGAAAAGAATAGCATAAGAGTGTATAAATGATCTTAGCCACATCAAATAATCCAGATGTGCCAGAGAGCTGCTTGCAAGACATCGTGCTTTATTTATATGAAGGCCTCTTTCCTCTAAGCTGATACTAAAAATGACCTTGCAAAGTCTCTATAAAAATAATTTGTATTCTTTTATAGGCACTTAAGCTTTCGGAGTACTGTTAATTGTGTATTAGATCATAAATTCCTAGTAGTTTGTTTGCAAATCAATGTTATTTTCAGAAAATTTCTGTCCTTTAAGTAAGTGTACTAATTATTTCTACGTTATTTTTGTAGTTCTGTTGTGCTCATTTATTCCATCACCTGGAGCACTAGAAGTGATGATATGTGTATTCCTTTGACATAGCAGAGTCAAAAGAGACCTGAATTCTTACATTAAACGTAGCAGTGCCAGACACACTGTTCCCTGAATAATTCATAAAGAGTAAGTAAAGGATTAGAGGCAGGCCACACAGATAAAAATTTCCATGCGAGTTTAGTTAGACCTTAAGACAGGGAATGTACACTTCAGAGTCTCCCTGAGCATTGATTCTTTTGTTCTTTATTCTCATTTGATCTTCTGTTGCTTTTTCTCTGAACTCCTTCCAGTCTATTCGCCTTGGTAACAAGAGCCCCTGAAGGGTCAATGTAAGGTTCCAAGAATGTTTTGACAATTGCTTTGTGGCTGATCTTTCACCATATTTTGTCAGCTTATATTCTCTAAAGTGCAATTATTCAGTGCAAAAGAACAAGACTTACATTGTTCTGACTGAAGAGGGAGACATATTTCATTCTATGTATAGCATCTCCAAACTGAGTTAAGCTTCATTGTTCATCCATTTCAAAAAAACAGCTGCTTTAAGATTCAAAGATGATGACAAGAGACAGCAATGCAAATAAATATTTAATAAGACAACAACATGAAGTTTAATAATTGATTTAATAAAACCCACAATAAAGCAACACTTTTTTCTTCAATTAAACAAATGTGTAGTAAATTACTAAAAAACTCCAAATACAATACATGTCTACTGTACTTCAACTTCTAATTACATTGACTGTAAACCCCAATTTAATTAAAACCTATTTGACTCATAGTATGTGCAAAATACCTGTTGTTTGTTTGTGGTATTTTTTCCAGTAAGTTTGTATCAATGGGATGCACATTTTTTATTAGCTGTGGTATGGCTTAATTAATGGTAGTGTTTGTATTGAAGTATTAACTTCCCAAGTACACTGATACTTTGCCTGAGCTGTATGTGCTCCTATGCTGTACTCAAGTGTTCCCATTTCTTGCCAGAAAACATACAAATGTAATCCACTGTTATGTGTACTTTGTCCAAATTAATAGTGTGCTGTCACTTTTCACCAATAAAAATTCATCTTGTGACCCCCTGTCTCAAAAAGGGGGAGAAAAGAAGCCAAGATTGTTGAATATGTGAAACCCTAACAAGTTTCAAAACAGACAATAGCTTAAGTATTCACAGCTGAGTATCACAATATCCATTATGGGGCAACAGTTTTCCTTTCTGATCCACAGAGAGAACTACTTTTGATGTCCGTGGAAGTTCTGTATAAAGATCAAAGTACAGAATAAACAGAAAAATATTTGAAGCCAAGTTCTTCCTGTCTTCTGAACTTTGCAGGTCATACACTTGTTGCCCTTAGGTTCTTCAGTGCAAGTGACTTCAGAAGCAGGTGTAAATCTGAGCGTGGAGATGTATGGTAGCTTAGTGGCAGATTTTATTCTCCTGTGTACATTCCAAGTGCAGGGATGGATTCCACTGTCAGACTCAGCAGTTGTTTTGTGGACTTCGAGGTTTCTGGATGGAAAAAATTGCCTCATCCCTCTAAATAAGAAACGGCTTTTCTACTTCTGTAGACTGCTGTGATATTGCTGTCCAACACCACTAGGTTACTGGGCTTGCTTGAATTTTTCTTTATTCATAAAGCTAAGTAATGGGGACTGCTACTGCAGTGGCATTCCTGTTGGGATACTGCAATACTGTGCTCAAAGCAAAGATGAAAAGGTCAGAGATCTGTGACTGAGGGAACAGTATATACCTAGAACTTCTGCTCTCCACTTTCCTGCTAGATGCATGTATTTTGCATTTCTGTAGATTGTATTTTGAGAGTATCTCCATATCAAGCATAGTTTCTATCATTGGACTTTTGTTTCAAAACAAAACAATAATGGGAAAATTATCAATTACAGGACATTTATTAATTACAATTACAATGCATGCTAATCAACTGGCCTTTTATTGTGAATCAAATTTTGCTTTAGACAGTCAAGACTATTAATAACAAATTCATCTTACAAGTCAAAACTGCAAAATAAATAACCTGTTTCTAATGTATAAACCCTATGCTAAAATACATTAAAGATAACCAATTGTTTAAAACACTTTGGGTCCAGTGTTGGGTCTCTAGTTAAATACCAGAAGTCTGGGCAAGGATCATCCTGTCTGGATCTCTGAACACCCAGATTAAAGCTAACTTTCTGGTTTGGGTACAGTGAATTCTGTATTTTGCAGTGTCTCCAAAGAGAGAGTTTCTGAAAGAATTTGACTAGCACTGTATGCAATACAGTTTTAGGTATTGTATGAAAATTACTATGGCAAAAATACTGTAGAATGATATGGTATTATGCAACCCTGGCATGATCAGCATTAGAGACTTTAACTGAAATACTGAATATTGATGCTTCATTTGGAGTGTGGGTACTTCGTGGTACATTATTATTAAAGGACAATATTGGACTGTAATTTGTGAGGTATCTGCAGAGCCACGTTGCAGTATGTAAACAATCTGAAAACAGCTTTGTCTCAATCATAATAAATTGAATAAACTAGTACAAGAGAGTGTGAAATACATGTTCTGTGGAGCAACCACCACACTTTGTTCAGCACCAGTTCTTCCTGCTGCATGTTACATGGTGCAAATCCACATATTAATGGTTTCTATTTGCTCATTTTCGTTTTGCATTTATTGCTCTCAGTCTTTGACTACAAGAATAAGGATAAGGCAGCAGTTCCCAAAACATATGAAATTAGGCACTGGAACTCTGACAACTTGCGCAGGTTTTGCTCATTTCCTGTTTGTAACTCTGAAGCTGGACAGAGCACTTGTACATTCCAAATGTGTTCAGCAGCAGTTGTTGGGCCTTGGACTGAACTTCCTCCCATTTAGATGAACTACCAGGAACTGGATAAATCAAGGAAATACTTAGTAGAATCCACTTCTCAAGAAACCTGGACAATCTAGCTTTTCCCAAACAGCCCCCACCCACCAGAAAAAAAAAATTGAGCTTTCTTCCTAAAAATATTCATGGTATTGTTAGATGTCTAAATCAACACATGTTCTGGCAAAACATATTTGTTTTCCATATTCTGGATTGTTCCACATTAGAACTTCATCCTGTCTTTCCCTGGACAAAATAAGGGAATTTCTGAGAAGACGTTTTTCTCTGCACAGTTTTCATTTACCCTGTGGCTTTCTAGGCCAATGGGTTCTACACCTCACTGTACAAAACCATAGTTAGTCATTTCCACCACACCCCCCCCTCCGAATGGTATTTCCTGGTTCAACTTAAATAATGCAAAGAGAAAGTGGTGGTTTTTTTTTTATACTTAGATTCAATTTAGAATTATGCTTTACAGTAGCTTACCTAGTTGCAAATGGACTATGGCAGTTGTCTTTCCTGCAGTGAGAGACCAAACATTTAAGTCTTCTATAGAATAAACATCCTCAATTTTCATCAAGGCTTCCTTAATACGATCCACGTTTAAATGCCTTGGAACTCCTGTGATACCAAACATTAGAGAAAATTATTTCTGTTTTCTGCAAACTCTTAGTGGCCTTTAGAATGCCACGATAGATCTCAATGTCAAAAGAGTTTGCATTTGTGCTGTCAGAAGTGATTTGTAACTTCCAAGTTAACAATAGAGAGGAATATTGAAATTGGCATGTTAAATCCAGTATGGATACAGAAGCTGTACAGGAATTGCAGTTTTGTCTCAAATGTAATTTGTCATGTTCAGAATCTGCTCTCTGACAATAGTCAGCATGAGATCGTTTGGATGCATGTACTTGTGCAGACAACTTTACTGCAGCTTCCAACCCCTAGTAACTGCTTAGATCAGACTTTACAGTCAGAATCTTAAAAACAAACAACAATAAAAAACCCACAAAAACAAACAAACAAAAAACCCCTAGGGCTGTCTCATGAAACTTCTCCCTTCAGATAACTGGTATAATTCTCAAAAGCTCAAAGTAATCCATCCACAGTGGGTAACACATATAACTTTTTCCTTATAGTGTGGCATCTTTTCAGATCAGTGATTAAACTGACCAAGGCCTTCTGGATGTAGTATCTTCAGCAGCTATAGCACCTCTGTGGCTTCCTTACAGCACCTACAGCTTCCCTCTGTAACTTTCCTTTAGCTGTACAAAGGGCAGAATCAAAATTTTAGATGGTCAACACGGGTCAAAACCTAGTAGAAAACCACGGAATAAACTCTTGTTTATGAATAGTATTGTTTTCTGTCATAGCTTTTTACTGCTTATCTTCCAGTTTTATGAAGTATGATTATACATACTATGAGGAGTTCTGTCACTGCTTCTCAAATTTCTTTAGACTTTTTGGATGACTTATCTCTGAACCTGATGCCTTACTATCTTGTGGAAAAGAGAAGACAGGACAGATGTAAGTCACCTGTCCAGCTGTTTGGCCTAAGCTTCCTCTCTTACAGGCTTTTATGAGTAATGAAAGTGCAGAACTGAGTCTGGTAAAATGTTCACTTTGTTTAGCTAATAGCAACTGCAGACACAAAAGACAGTCCTGCACATTTCATTTTACCATTTCCTGATGGTAAAGTGTGAGCAGACCTAGGACTTGGGTTATTCTGGCAGAAGTCAAAGACACCTAAGGACTGCTGCAACTTAGATGAGCCATCAAAAATCAACAGACTAAAGCAGCAGCAGGATAAACAGGTCTTCAGATACAATCTGTTTTGTTAGAGATGGTGATTGTCATGTCCAAGAAGTGCCAATGCTCACAGGCATTTCACGTGTGAAGCACTGCAGACTGTGCACAGGTCTTACCTTCCAGAATAATAACTCCTGTATCACACAGAATTCGAACCGTTGTCAAAACCACCAGTATGGAGAATACATATGTACATATAGGATCAGCAATCTTGTATTCTGGCTGTAAGGGAAGTTCCAAAGTGTTAAAGGATGTATGAAATAAGCTCACTTACAAAAATGTGACTCAGAAAATCAGATTACTTCTAGCTCTAATTTTCATGAATATTTGTTTTTGTTTGGGTAGTTACAAAACATATAATAGAGGGAGTATTTGCTTGTTTTGCATGAATGTATGACACAAAGTATCAGAAAGTTGGGAGTTTTTTAATAATTTACTGAAAACAAGTCTTTTTTAATTACTGGAGTTTAAATGTAAAAAATTCCCCTCTGCCTCACAGAGTAGCCATTCCTTACCTTGAAGCGTATGATGTACGCAGCTACAAGTACACCAATGCTTTGTACCAGGTCCCCAAGGGCATGTACAAATGCTGCTCTCACGGCAAGGCTGCTGTGTCCGTGGCTGCCGCTCTGGGCTGCGTTTGGAGAGTTCAACTGAGGTACATGAGAGTGAGGGTGGGAATGGGAGTGGGAGTGAAGGTGACCAGATTGATTCAGCAAAAAACCCATTCTGAAAGTGAAAGAAGAAACAGGCTTTAGGATTTGGTGGGTGAGGGGGTTTGTTGTTTATTTAGCTTTTTTTTCTTCTTCTTTCATTTTAAACCAAAGAATTCAAAAAGTAATATTCAGTATCATTTCTTGTCTTGTTTATGAAAATTAAGAGGTCTAGCAAAACTACATCCCATGAGAAAGTTACAGGCCATGAATGAATTAGCAGCTTATTCATAAATACATTTATGAGTGTTAATGCAGAGAAAAGGAGATCTTACATTAAGTTAACTGCAACACCAACGGCTGCTGTAATCAACATGATATCGCCATTTATTTCGTAGTCCATATGGATAGTTCTTTGAATAGCTTCATACAAGAGAAATGCCATAAGGATATAGACCAGCAATACACTAATGATGGCTGACAATACTTCTGCAAACAGAAAGGAAACAACATTACAGCAGTGAGTCTCAGATCTATTTCTACTTCCAATTTAGAATGTGGCCAGAGTCTTAATTATTTTAACTATTTTATGCATATTATAACCCTAATGCACAACTAACAAGTTGTGCAGTAAAAAAACTCATAAAATAAACAAATGGAGTTTGTTCTAATTAGTTGCTCTGTCAGTATATATCTCTCAAATCAAATTTTCTCTTTAGACTTCTGCATGGGCAATGACTGTGACTTCTTCAGACACCCCAGAACTTTTGCTTGAAAAGTCACAGACACAAGCCCTGACCAGAGGAGAGGAAAATAGGTGATGTCAAACATCACCAGCCCACCTACAAATAAGAGCAAGCTTGATTTCAGGTTTCCACAGTATTAAGCTAGATTTAGAAATTACTCATATATCCTTTTGTATTTAGGATGGAGAAAAAAATTACAAAAAGATTAAGAAACTGAACAGTACACACTTGTCAGACATACTACTCCCAAGCTACGGGGTACGTACACATTAGGGATTGCAGATTTCAGCTA
This sequence comes from Bucco capensis, assembly GCA_013396975.1. Lineage (NCBI taxonomy): Eukaryota > Metazoa > Chordata > Aves > Piciformes > Bucconidae > Bucco > Bucco capensis. Next base: position 823,821 of record VWZO01018873.1, on the reverse strand, counting down.
TGAAGGAATGCTTAATTTAAGTTTCTCTATTGCTGTAATACATTGTTTTAACATTATCTAAAGTTTAGCAAATACACGTTTAACGAAAGTGTTATGACCAACATTTTGGTGTAGGAATTTTATCTGATCAGCACAGACTTTCAAGAGGGCACACACATCTAAATAAAGAGAAAATTAGGAAGTTAATAAAAACTCCTAGTACTTCATTGTCCTGCACCTTCCATGGCCATTTACATCTGTGGAAAGTGGTTACAGCTTTCTAAAAGGTTTCTGCTGTCCTCATGTGAGATAAACAGGCCTGATGATTTTATGGGACAGGACCTTAGTGCTGTCTGCACGTCATGAAATTGGGCTGGTAACAGCATAGATAAACCTGAGGAGGAGTCGTCCATGCTACAGTTTTAAGGTCCTACTATAAAGACTATCTTAGTTACAAGCAAGTTAATACAGGGAAAACCTTAATGCTCGTTCCATTGTATTGCATGTAAATACACAGCCCTGCCAGAGCAATCTGTAATCATTATGTGTAATGCTCATGATTACCACTTGTCAGATGGATCACGGGGATCTTAGCTCCCCTGTGTGAATTCAAAGATCAGACTTGGAATTCATTTACTTGAAATTGTAATGGTTGTTCTTCCTCCTTGTTTCACAAGTGTTGGCCTGATTTATTCCTCAGTAAGGGCAAAATTCTGCTCTTGGCTGTACCACAGCTCTAAGAATACTGATCTGAGAATTGCTTCACTTTGAATCTGTCAGTGTGTAGTACAACTTTAATAACTGCAGAAGGTGTAATTTCTAACACAGAATTGCCTCTGTTTATTGAATATTACAGTAAAAAGCATACAGCTATCTAAGCATTTTAGTATCACAAAATCACTTGATCCATACACTCCATTTTTAACATAATTATGGGAGACAAAATGCACACCAACACCTTCAGCTGTTCGGGAGTGTGTCAATGCCTGGACTAGTACCAGCATTACAGCCAGTAACAAGGCTCTGAAAGGCAACTGTCACAATTTCAAATTATTTCAAAGCAACATGAAAATCCTTGAAACATTCATATAAGTGCTAGTGTTCTTTATAAAGGAGGCAGATTAATCAGGGCAACAGCCTTAAAAAAACACTGCATAGAAGGTTTTCCAGAATGCATTAAAAAAAAAAACTATCTGTGAAGCCATAGCACATTAGCATTTACCAGAGAGATATACACATTGTGGTTAAGCCAGTCTTTTCTTTCACAGTCACTGTCATGTCAGCATTGCAGATTTGTGCTGAGATCTTTCACTTCTTGTGAAATGAACTATGCAGTGGTTCAACGGACTGACTGATTCTGTCATTACTGACATTGTCTCGGCAGCAATGGAAAAATGCCAGGTTCCATATCTATGCTTAAATCTGCTCAGTGTCTTGCTGAGGAGGAGGTATCTCCACTTGGTGGTGAAACAGAACTGGTTTTGGCTTCAGGAACATAATCCTTTTTAGACATGACTGCAATTTCCATTATTTTGTCTTCACTTTTCTAACCCATTCCTAAATCTGTCAACTTCCTTTTCACCACTGAAAATGGGATAAATTTGAAGATGGAGCATACATATGATGTAGTCAAAGAGAATTCAAATAAATGAAAACGAGTGCTAATTTCCTTCTGGAATTTGACTTGCCAACTAATAGTTCTGTTGCAGTGTTCGTGGCAAAAAGTTTGAAAATTCATCATTCTGAAATAAAAGTGATAATGAGCACCAGAAACACTGTTCATTAAAATGTTTTCTTGCTTACTGTATATATAGATTATCTTAAAATTTAATGCAAAGCAGGTCAGGGATGAGATACTTCTTGTACATACTCCCAGCTCTAAACAAATGCTCCACATTTTTACTGTGACAGATGTTCAATCTGTACCCTATTTTTAACATTCTGTCATGTTTTAACATCTCTACTGTGAAATTCAATCTATTGTTGAGCTCATATTATTTGCTGACAAGCTTCTTACATATCACTTTTTTGGAAAAATGTGTTACAGCAAGGATTACTCTAGAAGCAGCTTTGTTCCACTGCCAGCATTCACTGATGTGTGAAACTGGACCCTCAGGCCACAGCATTTAGACTGAGTTCCTGAAATCAAGCAAATAAATTTCACAAATGTGACTTAAAAAAAAATATGTATAGTAGTTTTGAACCATACCACTTCCTGTACTTGCAGAGTCTAGATTAAGATTTGGGAATCTGTTGCAGGGCCTTTACCTGCTTCCCCTTCCTTACTGCAGCCACATAACTCTTCCTGCCATCCCCAGGCTCTAGTCCTTCTCCTCCTACAGAGACAACCACACTGCAGCTACTCACACAGAATGGCTGAGGTAGAAAAGAATCCCTGGAAACTTTGCAGGTTGCTCAGGGATGTGTTCTGTTGGGTTTTGAGTATTTGGAGACTCTGCAACCTATTCTGGTATGGACCACCTACTGGCACTGTGCAGCAGAAAATAAGGAGTAATTGTTGCACAACTGAAAAAGTGCTCCCTATAGCTTCTCCCAGGGAGATGATGGTGGGCAATACAGACTAATTCTATGGGCCAGATCCAGCCTATGAGCCACTACTGGATCAGTCTGGCCAGTATTTTTCTTGGTCGTAAAATGGGGGAGGGGGAAAGATGCTGGAAGTAAGTGGGCAGGAATCCTCAGGGATTTGTTTCCATTTGTGTTTGCTATAGAGCCCTCAAATTAATTGAAGTCAGTGAAAATTTACAGAACTGATTAAGATATTAATGGTTAAGGATGTTTATTTTTCTTAAGAATAACTCCTTTTAAGGTAGGCCATGGCATGTTCAATGTATGTACCATCTAATTTTAGAAAAGTTATGATAAACTACTCAAATCACTTTTAAACAGGGTTAAAGTATGTATAAATGCTAGCAAGCATCCTTCTGGACAGTATGAGCAAGTGCCAGGGGCATACCTGCAAGATCAGGTTTCAGTATTAAGGGAGCTCCTGTGACAAAATTAAAACTTCTTGAAAGAAAAGTTCGTAATGGGGAATTCTGGCATTGTTAATGCTGTCCTGCTAAAGCCCCAAAGATCTTTGCTAGTGTACAGAGTTATGCATTCATGCTTTAGTGACTAACTGATGACAGATGACTAGGAGTGATGGAGTTGTAGCAATACAACCTACGTGGTAGATCCACAAAGAACATTAGAGTCAGGGTGTTAAACATAAAGCATCTTCTAGGTTTGTTGCTACTTTTTCTAGTTACCTATTCTTCCAGAAATAGGTGGTCTTTACAGGTGTTGTTTAAAATACTCTGTTAATAGTAAAAAGCTAGTATCTACCTACCTAAGCGATGAAATCCAAAAGTGAACCTCTTTGTGGGAGATTTTGCAGACAGCCAGAGAGCAAGTAGGGTCAAAATAATACCACTAAGGTCAGTTAACATATGAAGTGCATCTGTCATAATTGCTAAACTGTTAGCAACGTATCCACCTGAAAACGAAGTTGGAAAAGTCAGGACGTGTGATGTTAATGATTCTATGAAATATCCTCTTCACACAGCTTACAGTTATTTATTTTCAGAACAGTGTATTAAGTACATGAAAGCTTTCTTATAATCACCAGACGGGATTTTTTCCCATTACAAAATGTCATGCTATAATTTAAAGCTACTATAGTTACAAGAGCAGTGAAGTGTGCATTCTATTAACAGCAACATAGGATTCATTCCTGTTATTCTCACACAGACCACCTGCATCATAATGTTTGCAAGATCAGGCCAAAGCCAGTTTTATATCTTTTCTCTGTATATTATTGCATGTGTGCAATCAGCTGATTCTTTTATTAAACTACATCTGTTAAATATTTTGACATTACAAACGGGAACAGAAATACAATGACAAGGAAACTTACCCTGCCCTCTTTTTATTACATTATCTTTTAACCTTCATTATTCCCTGTCCTGGCAGGGGTGTGTAAATTCTGCCAATATATAATGCAGACAGTGACTTTCACTTGCACAACATTTTTCTTTGTTATTTATTACCTTAATTTTTTCTTGTAATTATGAGCTGCATTGAGATAAATAACCTCAGATCAAAGGTTAATATCTTTGTCCCAATTCAATTGCTAATGATACTACTGGATGAATGAGAGATTTAAACAACACACCTCTCTCTCTTAAGCATCTCTTATCCAAAGGGGAATCAAGGACAGGCTGTGTCATCTTCCATATGCATGAAGATAAGCCCATTTTCTCAGAAAAGATCACATCTTTAATGTCAGCTCAGCTATGATTTAGTTTCTCTTTTTACCTTGAGATTGTCCTTCAGCCTGTAAATTCAGACACAGAGCAAAGCTTGCAGCTGGTGTGCCATTTGGCAGGCTTGAGGCTCCTATTAACATTACAAGTGAAGGTATCTTCATACACAATTAAAACTGTCTTAGTGAAGAGGCTGACCATGAGGGAAACAGCAAAGGGAAATTCACAATGGGCTGACTGCTTTCAAGACTACTCATAAAATGTGTGTGTGCGTGTGTGTGCATTTTACAGAAATTTCTGTCCTAAAGATACAATTCACAACTGTCCTAGGACATGCCATCCAAGAGCACAAGCTAACTTCACACAAGCAAATTTCAGATCTTCAGTCATTACTGTCCCAATTTGTGCAGGTGAGGAGGAGGATGTGAGTCCCAAGTTACTGTACCTAAGGCATCTCTGCTCTTTACTTCCAGTAAGTTTTCGGGTTTTGTTACTTGATTTCCTTTTTTTCCTAGTGAATTATGCCACATACTTGCACTTTAAAATGAAAGTAATTTAAAAGCAATTAATTGCTACAGCTGCCAAAGAGACCTTGGTCAACACACATATCAATGTACTGGCTCTGTGTAATGCTCCACGCTACTTCAGATGAGGGAAAAGCGGATGAGAGAGTTTCAGCATTTTTCAGGAGGCTAAGTAGCACCAAGAAGACACTTGCAGTGAATGTCACAGGCATATAAAAAAAGACATATGGTAACAGGACACTGATACTGTTAAGTAAACAGAGATCAAAAGACAAATATTATCCTTTGTAAAATTATTAGATAATGGTGAAGGCATAACATTTAATAACTCATCTATGTGTGCAAGGGACCTTCAAATTTAATTTTATTTTAAGCCTATGCTGCCAAAGCCAGTACTACTATATAATGCGCAGGTGCTTTTCAACCTCAACAGCAAATGATAGCATGCCTTGGTGAGGATGCCAAGACAGCTGAACTTGAGCACCACATTCGTACTTCTGGCCATCTACGATTAAATGCTTATAAAGGAACAAATTTCCAGGTTAAAAACTCGCCAGTACTCTGTCAAGTACTAACAAACAAAAACCACAAATATTTAATCAAACTACTTGGTATTCTGATGTGTTAATACCTGTTATTTTAATTGACTTTGTTCATATGATTTATGTCTGGATGGAGCATATGCTATTTCAGTGCACAGCAGGACATCAGGAAATTAAGAGCGTGTGCTTCCTTTATCGGATTGTTATTGATAGCTCAGGAGCTGTCTTCAGGTTTAAGTGTAGATTGTGTGTTGCTGTATCTGGTGAAAAAAGACCAACAGCCCAATATTAGTTTTGTTATGGTAAATGTCACACTCAAGAAACTGTATTTCCCTCTTTTACTCTTGCTGCAAACACAGGAAGATTTTATGGCAGTTATTAAAAAATACTGAGGATGAAATCGTTTATCTTCTTTTGTTTATGTCTGTAATAAAATGCCAATTCTGTCATACTAAAAACATCTTACAAACTTACAAGGAGAAATAAAAAGCTATCAGGCATACACAAAAAAAGCATATTTTATGCCTTTTGGGGGAACTGATGAGATTCAGGTAAGGGAAGCTGCACATTCCTCTTTCTTTTCTTGCATAGAAAATAGAGGTGGACTTTGCTCCTTTTCACTCTATGAACTTGCTGTTAATCTCTCTGATCTCTATATGACAGATGGTTTCTCTAAGTAAACACTGAAAACGAAGGCCGGAGCCGCGTAACAGGCTGACTCACCTATGAG
>VWZO01018873.1:752870-813563 GCA_013396975.1 Bucco capensis | reverse complement strand
GCAGTAATAGATTAAAACGTTCCAGAGGTATTTTTCCTTTGCCAGTGGATTGTTGGCCTGTGCTGTGGTTTGTATGTATTTCTAAGAGAAATGTAAAGAATTTCCCACAATCCATTTTTGGAGCAGAATGTACGTAACTAAATGTTGTTGAAATATTTTATTTTGTAATGTCATTTCAAAATTAGATTCTAGGAATAGAAACAGGTATTACTGAAGTATAATGTGAAACTAGATGGACTGGACAGTCACATCCTCGCTGCCACCACTGTATGTCTTCAGGCCAGCCCTTTGTGATACCAGCACAGCCAACTCTAATGATACAACAAATTTAGTTTTCTCACATATGCTCTATGCAGGTGATTGAACTAAAACTGATAGAAAGAACAGCTCTATTATTGGTACCTGACAGTCACAACACTGCTGGTGTGGAGAAACTTTTTTCCTCCAGGCAGTAACTGTTGGCAGCCACAGATCTGGCAGGTTACAGCTAACTCAAGTCCATCATCTAAGTGTTGTTCATCAAGTGTGTAGCTTTCAAGCACAGATGTTGGCCATACCTGATGACTCAGTATTTCTTTCTTGGTTTTGCTCCTATCTATCAGTTTCTCTCCTTGGTGTCAAGTCATGGGGTTTAAGAAAGAAAATTGAGCACTCGGGCAGTCAGAAAGTTGTAACAAATGTATTTAGCTTTTACAAGCTTGCAACTTAAGCAAATAATTTAAAGCTTGATAAAGAATTATTTCAAAATCTGTACACGTGCAAGGGCAATAGTCTGTAACATGGTAATTTACAGAAGGAATTAATTTTACATTGTCATCCCTGCTGAAATTTAAGATAAAAGATAGAGCTAATCTATTTTGTGTGATGTGTTGCAATGAAAATACATCCCAGCACTGCTGTGAAAGCAAGACCACATTTAAAAGTCCTGGACACCAAAACACTCTATCTGTAAATTAGCAATAAAGTTTATTGCCTTGATGAGCAAGACTTCTGTTCTGTTACCTGGGACTCAAGTGAAGAGTGTAAATACAGCCTGCCAGAGTAATAATATAACGCTGCAAAATTAACTGTAACAAAGTGCCTTAGATCAGCTAGTGGACATAAGAGATTGTATTTTGATGCTTGTGAGTAACCACTAGGTTAAGGTTTAGGGTTGCTGCCTGAACTGATGCTGAAGTATCAGTGGTCAGTAGGTTACAGGTACTGTGGTGGTTGCAGCTATTGAGGTGGTTGTGATTTTGGTTGAGATCAGCCTGAGGTGAATGACCTGTACTAAGTAGATCTATATGGAACTTACAGGCTGGTGCCAGCCAAATATGTAGCCAGGTTTACATCAGGATTTGAGAGGGGTCCAGATTTAGGACTGGAGTTAAAAGCTTGTTTGAAAACTTACAGAAGCACATTTTTAGGGGTTTGCTTTCAGGTGCACTTAGAAGTGAGAAGAGGGAAGGGAATAGACTAAAATTGGGTTGGAGGGTTTATTTATGTGACTGTGGAATAATGTTGTGCAGATCTTCCATGGAATTAGTGTTAGTTGTGCCAAGTCTTATGCAAGCAACAAGGGGAAAAAAATGATTTGTTTCAGAGACCTTTTGACTTTGGGTGTTCTTACTTTTATTATGTTTACACATTTTAGGCTGATACAGCTGGTTCTACATAGCTGTGGAAAGCATTACAGAAACCTCACATACATTGTATGAAACTACTATAAATACACAGAAGCTCCTCTGACAGGGAACTTGTGTCCTGTCAAGATGAATGGTATCTTTCGGCTAAACCTGCTCCTTGGACTGACTTCGTGTATTTTTGTGAGAACAGCCACTGATGGGGAATGATAGTGTGGGTTTTTACAAGCAGGCAAACAAGTTGTTCTAATTCAGAGCTTAAGTGCCTCATCTCCAACAACCTCTGTACCTGGCGGGGAATGACTGTGAGAACAGAGGTAAAGTGACAATCCTGATTTTATGATCATTGGCCTTCAGCTGTAAGTTAAGAAAAGCAACTGAAGCCTTTTTTCTACAAATACAAGCTCAAAGTAACACAGCGTTAAGACAAGTAGCAGAAGCAAGCTAAGTGTAAGCCAGTTTGCTCCTGGCTGGCCATGAGGAGTGGCAGTGCACTTGAGCTAAACAAACAAACTGCTCTGGAGCTAGGATAGAGAAACTGTTCTTGTTTGAAGTGCAGGATATGATTGCAGTGTGTGTGGTTGGATGTGCCAGGGGAGTGATACAGGTAGTGCTTTTCAGGTGGGCACCCTGCAGAATGGCTTGTTCCCTTCTGCCTCTCAGTTGCATGTAGACAGTGGAACAGCCTTGTGGTATTTTCCCATTTAACTATTCCACACCTTTCACCCATTCTTTATAGCTTTCCACAGTTGGCTGTGTATCAGCTGAGCAGTTTCACCTGTGCAGAAACTTTGTGCTGAGAGGGGAAGGTTGAGCCTGAGAAGGAAATAGCCTGACACATTTTGGATCTGTTGGTTGCTTGATGCATATGAATTGGCATAAGTAATTTTGTCTGTTTATGTTACTCTGAACACTAATCTTCATGTGACTTTTTTTTGGCTTGACAAACATGACTTAGTGGATTAACAGTTGTTGTTATTTCATGCTGTTGCTATGCCATAAATCAAAGGCCCCATAAAGTTTTTGGGGAAAACTTTTTAAAGCTTTGCTCAGCAGTGGGCTGCAGTTAGCTGACTAGAGAAAAGACATGGCAACCCTGCTGCTCTCTGTTTGTGCTTCAGCTGGAAGTAGCCTCTTTCTCCATGAATCCCAGTGAATTACACCCTGATTCAGTTCAGGACTCCAACAGTTTGACTTTTTTCTTAATATTGCACATATTTTGCTAATACAATGTGATTCTGGGCTTAAGTCTCAATTTTGATAGGGCAAGCTGGAGCAGTGATTGGTTTGATGATGGATGGATGTTGGGGGGGGGTAGATTAACACAAATCCTGAAACCAGTTCAATTTTATTTATTTTTTTTGTGCCAGCAGCTACGGTAGTGGGGTTTGGACCTTTAATTGAGGTCGGGTGTCTGACTGGAAGCTGCCGGTACCGCACCGCACGGTACTGTGCCCTGCGGAGGCGCACAGACCCCACAGGCTTCGCGCACCGCCCGGGCCGTGTCCGCCTGCCCTGCCGGCCGGACCCCGGCCTTTGCCCTGCCGCCAGCCGGGCAGCACCTGCCGCTGCTGAGCCCCGCCCCGCCGCTCCCGCGGCATGACCGGGCGCTTATCGCGCACGGGGCGGTGGCATGGTCCTTCCTCCCGCTCTTCTCGGCTCAACAGGCAGGCAAGTGTGGGGGACCGCCGGAGCTCGGGTGAGCGAGAATGAGGCTCAGCCCTGCCCTGAGGGAGTGAGGCGAGGCGGTCAGCCCTGCTGTGAGGGAGCGGGGACGAGGCGGGCGGCTCGGCCGATGAGGGAAGGCGGCCTCGGCCCCGTGCGGGAGGGCCCGGCCCGGCAATGCCCGGCGGGGCAGTCTGCGGGCTTCGGACTCTGCGGCGCCCGCAGCGGCTTCTCCGAGCGCGTCCGCGGAAGCGCCACTGCTCTGGGGCTTCCTGAGGGACCGGGCATCTCTGGCCTCGGGGGTGGGCGAGGAGAAGCGGGGTGCAGCAGAAGCCATCACTGTTCGGGACTCTTCCGTCCCCAGGAGCAGCAGACGCTGTGTTGGGCAATACCTCAGCTTGGGTGCGTGTGGAGCTGGATTTACCCAGAGGGAGCACCTTCCAGGGCAATGTTTGCTGCCCCTGATGTTTCGGGAGGTCCGGCTTGGGCAGCAGCTGCAGCGAGGGCTGCGCGTTGTCGCGCTGGGTAGCGGCTCGGGAGCTGCTCTCCATTTCCCTGGTGTGAGCTGGATGTACAGGGCATGCAGCGGGATGAAGAACTGTTTCCTGCCCTGCTAGCACACAGGGGCTGCTGAAATATTTAAACTCTTCAGCTCTGGTAACTGTCCAGAGGGGATAGTTGTGATGATCTTTTCACTCTTGCCAGTAGGACTTTACGTTTGTTCTAACTCCCTGCAACAAATGGCTCATAAGCTTGCCTCAGTGGTCAGTCATGGAATCTAAGCACGCAATAGATATTCCAGAGAGTGGAGAAAATTAGACTTGTCCTGAGTGTTTTTGCATGAAGTGTCACACTTCAGTTAGATGTTTTTTCTAGGCACTAGCAGTGTCTCTCTGAGCTTGTTTACTGGATATGAATCTGCAGTCCAGACAGATGGCTTCTAACGCTTGCTATTCTACATGTTTCCCTTGGATCTGAGGATGTAGCTATGCTGTGATACCTCCTCTATGTAGGTAATGCTGTAAAATTAATTATGATTAGGTGCTTTAGATCAGCTAGTGGACCTAATAAGTGCACACAAGAAGAGATTGAATTTGGGTGCTTGTAATAAACTATTTCTCTTGGGATTTACTGGCATTGTATTTCTGACTTGCTGTTCATATCTTTATTGCCTAGAGGTTGATTTTATTTACTTGTGGCCATTAATACATGGAGAACTATAGCCAAAGATAATTTTACACTTTGAGCTTGTTTATAGGCTGGATGGTAGTTTATAGCAAAAAGTATAATGAATGCAATTAGGTGGGTTTTAGCTGCTCCAGTTTGGGTTCTGCACTCTGTGGGTTCAACACTCTCTGTGTTGTGTGTCTTATAAAAGCTTAAAATATCAGCTTAGTTCAGTAGGCTAGTTATGCATTTTCCCCTTTACCTTCATTTTTGCTCTCTAATTCCCCTGTTTCTTTATCTTCAGTGTCCAAAGTAAAGGGTTGATGTGTTGTTGGCTGACTCGATCATACAGCTGCTAACTTGGGAGTTTAATGTGAAGGATTTTGCTGTTCTTTTTAAAACAGAAAAAAAAAAAGACACCAGATTGTTTCTGTGTACTCTGAACCAACTTAGAAGCAACTGAAGACTGCATTCTCATCAATTAGACTGCTGTTAGTTAAGACACATCTTATATGTGCTTATAATCATTTGGTCAGAGGATAATTATTCCTTAGTTAGTGTTACAAAAATGAAGTCTTGTTCTCCTTGCCAGATGTGTAGTGTGTTGCCAGCTATCAGGCTACTGTGCCTGTAACCAAAAGCAAAATCCTGTGTTCATGAGCTTCCGGAAGCAGGATATCCCTCTTAAAACTGTTTCACAAACAGACGTTGTAAAACTTATTCTTCATCTCTCTCTGACTTGGTGAAAGCAAGACACATCTCTATCAGGTAACTTTTATTTCTAGGGCTAGAGCAGACTTGCTTGAGCAGTCTGTCTGCATCTTTAAATAACTGCCTGCACTAGATAGATGGTAAACAGCATTCTAAAGTGAAACTAACTTTATCTAGAGTTGAGCTTTTTATTTTGAATGTGGAGGGGGATGGGAAGAATGTCTGCATCTTGGAAACTTTCTGTAAAACAATTATCCAAATTGTTTTTACAGTGAACACCTCTAAGATTTTTCCCTCTCTATCCCAAATTATTTGTACTGTAGGGTTTAGGAATGGGACTTCATAAAGAATTTGGGGTACACAGAGATGAGGGATGTTAAGATAGCATGTGAAGGTACAGAATGAATTGCTCAACTACATCTAGCATAGTGGAGAATTTTGAAGCTGACCCTGGATGATTCTCTTTAAAATATTTGAAGTTTCTAGTTTAGTTTTCAAACTCCTGTCTGTAAGTACCATAAATAAGTTCTACCCTTCTTAAGTGAAATGCTGGAATTCATGGCTGATGACTCAAGGAACAAAAGGGGAGTAGGTACAGAACATAGGAAAGTTGCTTTTCAGGTTATAATGCTTACTCATTCTTTGTTGACAGTGTGGTAATAAGGAACTGAATTAAAATGAGTTTATACCTGTTTTATCCCTGAAAAGCTAAAAACTGATAATCAGTGTGTGCAAACAATGGATTTAGAACAGGAAAAGCTTTTGTTCACTGTATCAGAGTGAGGGAAATGTGTGTTAACCTTGACTGTATTCTAGATAACGGAGTTGCATATCCAGTGCTACAGTTGTCAAGAGATATCCCACTTTAGGGTTCTGGCTCTCACTTGCCAGGTGATGGAGTGCAGCTGTAGCAAGGATAAGTATGGGTATTTGACTTTATTTTGCAGCTACTTTGCTGATGTTAAAGCTAAGTGACCATGGATAGAGAACTAAGTATTTTGGATATATTCAAAGATCCCAGATCTAGGAAGATGTGAACTAATTTCATTGAATTTTGTTTTCCTGTAAAACTTAGAGCTCACTACTTCTTCTGCAAGAATAGGCTAATACACATGCTCTTGCTCAAAGCACCATGGCAGGCTTGCACCCCTGAGAGGCAGTGAGAAGATGTATGTCTCATATGTGTATATACTGGTACATCCTAATGTTAAAATACAGGTGTGATGATGTGTTTGGCTGACACATTACAGTTAGTAGAATGACACTCAGTATGTTCACACAAATACCTTGTTCAGTATTGTAGTGATCTACAACACCTAGCAAATACTTGTTGCTTTTTGTGGCACTCATCTCTTTAGGATTTTAATATTGCAGCTGGAGTTACAGTATCTGCATTGCCTGTGTTATAGGATCATAGGATCGGATATGCCTTTCTGCCACAATAACCAGAATTCAATTTCCTGGCAGAGATCATCATTGACTACTTTTTTTGATTACAATCCATTTGCACAATTAGTGGTTTAGCTGCAACAGAAGTTTAGTTACAATTCTTGCCTTGAAGACTCATCCAGATGTATAAATAAATATAAATTCTACCTTCTTAATTGTTACTGGTGTCTTTCCTTATCTTGTAGCTTCCCACTGAAGATGTCAGCAATTGGATTAGTGTCTTCCTGTGCCTTTCTCTGTCCTGGTTTATGGCTGCTGAAACCAGGAATGCACAAGATGAGCTCCATTGGTTTACATACAGCAGCCAGGTGTGCTGCCAAGGATTATTATGAAGTACTTGTGTTGGGTGGAGGCACAGGTGGGATCACCATGAGTGCTCGGATGAAAAGGAAAGTAGGGGCAGAAAATGTGGCTGTTGTTGAGCCAAGTAAGGTAAGTCTTCCTTGGCTGTAAAGCACTGAAAAGCATAAGCATCTTGCACATGTGACCGAATTGGTCTGATCGTCATCACTCTCCAACCCCACATGTTTTTAACTGTGGACAGGAGGACAACTAGCCATCTTTTAGAAGGCTTTGCGTGGAATTTGTTGCTCCATGATAGAGATGCATGTATCCCTCCAGCTTTGTCATGCAAAACTCTTGGCTATATATACAGTTTCTTTCGTTAAGAATAATATAAAGTTAAGAGCACACTGCTTCCTATTTGGAGTGATATGCCTTCATCTTTAAGTCCCTTTAAAGAGTTCTTAAATATCCATTTGAACATTTCTTTCAGACTCATTACTATCAGCCATTGTGGACCCTGGTTGGAGGTGGTGCAAAGCAGCTGGCCACCTCTGCAAGGCCAACAGAAGATGTAATGCCTAAAGGTGTTGAGTGGATCAAATCTCGAGTTACAGCGTTGGATCCAGATAAGAATTGTATCCGGCTGGAGAATGATACCAAGGTAATCATGTAAATAAAATTACTCTGTTTCATGAGTTGTCTGTCTGCCCTCTGCAGATTCTCTTGGAACTGCCTATTAAGAAAGACCTTCCTCCAGCATCTAGGAGGCCAGGAAATTCCACTTAGTCTTATGAGATGTACTTATTCCTAAAATCTGTTTCTAGTAAAAGTTGTTGTAGATAACTAGGTTAGATTAACATCAACTTAAAGTATCATTATCATAAGTCTTTTTGCTGTTTATAATTGACTGAACATGAAAGATATTTTGCTCCAAGCACTTGGTTTTGTGTATAGCAAAGGCTGTGTATATAACTCATAATGCAGTTAGCATTTTAACTATAAATTATTCTTGGAGCTTAATGTGCTACTAATGCTCCCTATATCTCCTCCTTTTAGGACTTTGTTTCTGTTAGATAACTAATTTGCTTTGAGGTAATGTTTTGGATTTTGTCTAAAATACTTGTTTTTTCTCTTTTCCCTTGCGTAACAGATATCTTACAAGTACCTGATAATTGCACTTGGGATTAATCTGCATTATGAAAAGGTATTGGTTTTACAGTAATCATATTTATACTAGTTTTAATGTCATCACATACTAAGGAGACAGAAGACAGCCTAATGACTTTACTCCTTCCACAGATCTCTATGCAGTAACCCAAATTACCCTTGGGAAGGTCTTTAAAGACAGCTTTGTTGCCTTTCTTGGGGGTGTGTGGGATTTTTGGTTTCTGTTGGGTTTTTTTAACGTGGTTTTTACTTACAATGATGTGGCAGTGACTTTATATATTCTTACTCTGGATATCATGCACTAGTCTACTTGGGTCTGGGTTTCCACTGAACATTTTATGCTGCAGATGTCGTTGACCAGAGTCATTTTAGTAAATATTACATCTACTAACTCATCTACTAAATTCTCATGGAAATATCTGTTTGATTGCTAGGCTTATTCTCAAAAATGCTAACTAGCAAGTAAGTATGGGCTGTCTTTCTGCTAGAGGCTTCTAAAATAGCTGTTTCTCAAGTCTGCATTTAATTCTTGACAATGACAAAAAATTTCCCATCTGGACTTCAATTTCATTTTCTTAGATCAAAGGCTTGCCTGAGGGTTTTGATCACCCTAAAATAGGTTCCAATTACTCAGTTCATACAGTAGAGAAAACATGGAAAGCTATACAAGATTTCAAGGAAGGAAATGCTATCTTCACTTTTCCAAATACTCCAGTGAAGTGTGCAGGGGCTCCTCAGAAGATCATGTATTTATCAGAAGCCTACTGGAGGAAAGTAAGTATTTTATTCTCTGCCGGTGCTTGTTGGCACAGTTTGAAGGAAGACTTGTTCTCTACAGAGTTCATATTGTCTTTAAAAGAAATAAAAACCACACAAAAGTAATGTGGCTCAGGATTATTACAGTGTCTGTGAGTTGCTTTTTCTATTATTGATGTACAATAAAGTAAAAAGAATTGTACATAAATATTTAGCATATATATGAGAAACTTATAGAATTCAGAAACCATAAGCAAAGATGTGCTTGCCCTGCTTCTGCTGAGCTACAGATAGAATTCTTCTCAGCCTAATTTATAAATTCAGGTGGTACACTAAAATACACTGGCTGGAATTAAGTAATTCTTGTTACATTAAGTACTTCATATCTAGTGCCATTTGTCTTTATGCTAATCTGGAAAGTGGCTATGCTTGCTCCTTGTGGTGCACTCTCAGTATTAGGAGGAGTTTTAGCTAGGCTGTTAAAGCAAGCATGTTGGAAACTAATGACAGCTTCAAGTGGAGTGTCAGACTTCATAGGTGTTTAAGTTTCATGAGCTATCTACTGGGCAAGTATCTGAATAATGCATAGAAGTGAAGGTTTCAGCAAGCTCTGTAGTGCTAAGCTGCTGCAGGTGCTTACCCTTGTACAGCAGTTCATTAGTGAACTGCAGACATAGCCACCTCTTAATAACAACTTGTGTAGGGTGTCTTCAGTACCCCACTCAAAAAGGGCGAAGATTATCTTGTCTAGCTTCTAACATTGTGTGAAATAGCTGTATCTTGAGAGTTCTAAATTTAATGCTTCATTAATAATTGAACTGCATTAATATTTCTATGAGCTTTTCAGTAGTGCAGCGTAGTTCTTTTGTCTGTGCCAGCTTGTCAGATTTTCTTAATAGAAAAGGTTAATTTGATCTCTCTGTGCAGACAGGAAAACGTTCCAAAGCAAACATAATGTTCAACACTTCACTTGGTGTCATTTTTGGTGTTAAGAAGTATGCTGATGCATTGCTTGAAATCATAAAGGAGAGGAATATTGCTGTTAACTATAAGCGCAACCTTGTAGAAGTTCGAGCAGACAAGCAAGAAGCTGTGTTTGAAAACTTGGACAAACCTGGAGTGACTGAAGTTCATCAGGTCAGGAGCCTTCCTACCTCTGGTTTAGTCCTGTTTCTTTTCCTTGTATACTGTAACATAACTGCCACAGTATAATAACATAATGTCTGCCTTGTTGCATACTGCTGTTTTCTTCTGAAGACTACCCTCTGTAACTTTAGCAGAAGATAAAAAAAGTCTGAAACTTAAGGTGAAGAGAGGAAAAAATATATCATGAACTCTGCCTGGAGTCTTGTATGCCTTGTTAGTAAAACTTGGGAATAGCTCAGATGTATATGGAGGAAGGCAAATTGCTGTTACGCTAGTCTAAATGGAGTTGCCTGAAAAGGATCATGGTAATAAAAGGATGCACTTCAAATCTGAGAGTGAATTTTCATTCTCTATACTTGTGTTAAAAACAAACAAAAAAAAAACCAACAACAACCAAATAAGCCAGGAAAACCTCTCTCCCTGTTGTACTTATTGCCTTAGATCAACACAGGTGTTACCTGCTCTGATAAACCAACCACTGAGTGCCTTTTTTTTTTGTCTAGTATGAAATGCTCCATGTTACACCCCCAATGGGGCCACCTGATGTACTCATCAACAGTCCTGTCTCAGATGGAACTGGCTGGGTGGATGTGGATAAGGAAACTCTACAACATAAAAAGTATCCTAATGTATTTGGCATTGGAGACTGCACCAACCTTCCAACATCAAAAACTGCTGCAGCTGTAGGTAAAGTTGCATGTGTGTGTTTTTGTGTAATGCAAAGTGTGGGAGTGACAGTAAGCTTTTTGTTTAGTTACTTCTGAGGTTTTGAATTTAATTATTTGCAGCTTTCAAAAAGCCCTGTCTCCTAGGCCAACTAATTAGCTACAGACCATGCTGATGCCATTAACCCATAGTTCTCCTGTTCTAAATGCCTCACAGATGAAGTAATTCTATTTTCTGTGTTCAGAGAAATGGCATAAAATGAGTGTACTACTCTTGGATTCTGTCAGCAGTCAGTAACAAAACTTTCTGCTCTATCTTACCAGCTCATGCTTATGTGTCAGCTAACTGATAAGTCCCTACTGAAGAATCACATGTTCTGTACTTGTAGCCACAGGGGCCAATATAAAATCACTTCAGACATACGGTCTCACAACTAAGAAAAAAAGGCAAATAAAAGGGTGAATAAAAAAAGCAAGGCTGTATAGCACATTATTGCTGTAACTTGAAGAATGGTATCATAAACTATTCCAGTAGGTGAATATTCTAGACTATTTCCTGAAACAAAATTTCAGTTTGCCAGAAGTTTAGTGTTCAGGAAGACTGAGAAAATGTAATTTAGCATAGGAGAATGGGCACGGGCTAAAAGCATACAGCTCAAGTTTCATTAAGCTTTAGCATGTTGGAAGCAGTGGGGCCAAAGCCTCCAAATTTTCTTTATCTGGGACTGTGAACTTCTCAAACTGATTTGACATACAAGTTCACTTATAGCTGGGGAAAAAAGGCATGGCTGCTAGTGTTTGCTGTAGTAAATACAAGAATTGCTGCCTCAAACAAAACCTTAATACACTTCTTTTTCTTTTTTATATAGCTGCCCAGTCTGGAGTTCTGGATAAAACTATCTCCCTGGTAATGAAGAACCAGTTGCCAATTAAAAAGGTACCTACAGCTCTTACTTTAGGTTATCTTGAATGTTTTCTCCATTCTTATGCAGGAAGTCTTGCAAGCAGCTAAACTGTGTGAACCGGAAAGGCAGGAAGGGCTTTGCATGAGCAGTTGGGTTGCTGAAGAGCTAAACACTGCATGTCATCATAATTTAGTTGCACAATTCATATTCTTGATACTGGTGTTAAACGTATTATCTGTTTAATTCCTTGACTTCTGATTTGAAGAGAGTTTAAAGGCCAATTAGTCTGGGTTCTTCACAGTGTAGGCGATTTAGAGTAAAACTCTTGACTAGTATAATCCCTACTCCAGGAAAACTTGCAAACGTGACACATCTGTACAATTTAAACTTCCCTTCCCAGTGCATAATGTGATTTCCTAAGCAGTTAAATTGAAAATTTTGTACTACAGATGTTAAATCTCTTGGGGGAGACCTGGCTTTCATTGTACATGTGTACATGTGGCTTCTGAATTAATACTCCTTAGGGTACTAACCTAAATACCATGATCCATACTCTTGAGATCCTCAGGAAATTCTTGCAGCTAGGTTCAAGATCTCCAATTATATACTGTTTGTTAAAGCCAGCAAAGGCTCTCATTCTCATCTACTGGTCATCTTTTCTGCTGATTACAATAATAGTCAGCAATTAATGACACAAAACCCTATTGTTGTAGGTTAATTTTAATGTAAGCAATGTTGTTACGCAGATCTTCAATCTACATTTGAAATGTCTTATTATTATGGTTATTAACCCATAAATTGGCTTAGCAGCCTTCCAAACTGGCTGGTGTTAATGCTGTATATGCAGAAATCTCCTAGTAACTTAGTTTGAAATACGTTAATATGCTTTTTAATACCTCAGCATTTAGTCTTTACTCAGACTAATGAAAAGGGGGTATTCTTCATTGCAGTATGATGGATATACTTCCTGCCCACTAGTAACAGGCTACAACAAGGTGATTCTAGCAGAATTTGACTATGATGCTCAGCCTTTGGAGACCTTTCCCATTGACCAGAGTAAGGAGAGAGTAACCATGTACCATATGAAAGCTGATATGATGCCTTTTCTCTACTGGAATGCACTACTTAAGTAAGTACATCAATTCTGAGCAGGCAGAGCTCTATCAGGTATGGATACCTGTTCTAGTTTTGTTCCTTTAGTAGAAGAGAAGCAAATGAAATGCCTCTTTAGTTATGACTAAGGACTTGACTTTCTAAGGATTCTGGGCACTTTGCTGTTGAGGTTTGTTCAAGCAGAATAGGGTTGAATTGCACAGAAGGGCAGCTCTTGCCTAACTGAAAGCCTCACAGAAGCGAAGATGATGGTCTAAACCAAAACCCTAACACTCACCTCTTAGCAAGTATGGTATCTTTTGGGAGTAAACCAAAAGCACTCTCCCCAAATCCTCCTTTGATGTTTCATCAAGTCTTATGTAATAACTTTTTCTATTTCTAGGGGCTACTGGGGAGGACCAGCTCCTGTCAGGAAGCTAATGCATCTGGGCTTGAAGTAACTGCTGGTTCTCAGTGTTTGAAGAAACAGGATAGGTCTCATGGTAGATCAACACATACCTTCTCTCTTGGACCACCTAATAGACTGATTTTTTTTTTTTTCCCCCTTAAATCAAGCTGTTGTCTTAAATTCACATTTCCCCTACTAGGGATTAAGCCTTCACATTCTCTTTCACTGTTCTTGTAAACCAAGGCTTTAAACTACTACTTCTGTACATACACAGAATGCATCAAGCTACAGAACTGAAAGCTGAAGCAACCAATCTTTTCAAAGCTGTTGTATGTAAAATGTACTCCCTGACTCAAAACTGAATTCTCTGCATCCGAGATCACTATGTGCACTGGATTGAACAGAATAATGCTAGTAAAATGGCCTGAAAACCTCCCATTCTCTCATTTTTGAAGAGCAAAATTAATCGTAATTTCTTCATCAAGCATACTTGCTGCCTAATGAGATGGGATTATAGAAATTCATGCAGGTTATTGAAAGAACTTAGAGCAAAATATATATATGTAGATACACACACACACTCTCTCCTAGGATAGTTGTTCACATCAGCTCTGCTATAATGTTTTATCCTCACAGTTTAAGAGCATAGTGAAAAGAATTCTCCATAGACTGGAGAGGGGGAAAAGACAGAAATCATCTGAGGCCACACTAGGCTGAAGCACAAATTGAGATGACAGACAAGGGGGGAAGTGCTTTTTAATTATGACCATGTGAACAATGAACAAAGTTGAATTTAAGAGTCAAGTCTTCACAGAAGCTGGAACTTTAGGGGCAGTCAGGCAGCCAGCGTAGGGCAAACTGGAATCATCTTCACTCACAGGAATCTTCAACTTATTTCTAAACAGAAAGATAAACACACATATTTCAAGTTAGAGCTTCATACTTTAAAAGGGTTGCTTTTGAGTTGCAATTACAAGCACAAACATGTACCTGCATGTTAAGTAATTCTTCAATCTTATTCTGGATCTGTCCATACACATCGTTAAACAGCTCCTCCTTTGATTTTGTTCCATTCAAGTGCACTTAAAGTGAGATAATAAGAGCTGTAATTGAATGTTTCTGTAAGGCTGCCAGATCCTAATTGAAAGAGCATGCACTTGACTGGTAGAAGAGAAATGTACTCTATCCACCTGCTTCAAGCCCTCTCATGCACTTAGCCAGTTAAGTATAACCCAGGTTTGAAAAACACTCTCATAAAGCAATCTTTCAGCAGTGCTTTTGTCATTCAAGACTTACCCACATCAACTCCCAGATCTTCCATTATCTTCCTGTGCTTTACATACATAGGCCAAACGTGGCCATCAAACAATCCAGGTGGATCTGGTACAGTGTAATTCCTTGAACTATAAATTAAGACATCATTATTCTTGCCTGTCAGAGTAGCCTAATTACAGTTTAGGGACGTGACAGTTCATTCACTTTCTCTATCCACTAGCCTGAGCCTGTTGCTTCCAATGCAGTTTCTGAGCTTATCAAAAGTGAGTATTATAAAGATACTCAAAGAGTTTGATGTGCAGGTCCAAAATGTTCTAGGTGCAAAAAAAGATTACTAAGGAAGACTGATCTTAACATTTATGACTCACTTCTCTTAAAGCTTTAGCAGAACTTGAGTAAAATAGCTGTCAGTTTATTCCTCAAAAATGTTACTTTTCCAAGTTTAGCATGTTTTATTTGCATTAGAAACAGTGAATGTGTACAGCACTAGAGCCAAATACAAACCCCCAGAATAGTTCCAAGACCTGGGAACCACACCACTCAAAAACAAGAAGGGGGGAAAAGCCTACTGAAAGATCTATGCTGAAACTGAGCGTTAGTCTCACACACACATGCGTACACATATAGTAGGAAGCCTTTAAGTTGGTTTGGTGAAGGAAGGCAGAGTTTTCTAACACAACAGCTACCTTAGTGTTTATCCTTTCTTATCAAAAAGCTTTAGAGAAACAAAATCTTGAACTGAGGGAGATGTTAGTGGGCTAAGAAGGAAACTTAGAAAGTTAAACTTACCTTCTTCTCCTTTTACACTCTTCATATGGAATGGAAAGAAAGTACCGATGGTGGAATACATCAATCAGTGGCCTGAAAAAGGTAAGTTTAGTTAAGCTAGACTGATTAGCAGCAAGAAATTAAAAGGTAAAACTACATCCATTTCCTCTATCTAGAGACATCTTCAGATTTTTGATTCCTAAACTTGCCAGCAGTCAATGCTAGTTTTAAACTCTTGGTTTAAAACCGGTCTTTTTGTTCCCCGGGAGGGTTGCCTGTCTTGTAAAATCATGTAAAAATCAAAACACATGAAGTTGTACTTGATTACCTATAGGTGTAAAGTAGGAAGCCTTCAACTATAAGAATGTGGATTGTTTCATCTCCTCCCTCCTTGTCGTCTAAGATCTGAGCATCCAGTGTGTTATTGATCCCATGAGAACGTTCAAACTTGACTGGGTTTTTTATCCAGGCATTGATGGTACTCATCATAGCTTCCATATCTAACGCAGTAATCACTAAGACAAAACAGACAACTATAGTTAGGCAGTAATCTAGTAATAATCAATACCAAAAAAAAAGTGCACATAAAGGATCAAAATAATGGAAGTTTTTTGAGTTACAATTTGATAACAGTGTAGCAAAGCCTTACCATCATACTGTTTAAACCCATCTTCAACTCCTATTTGATCTTGAGGCTGAAACAGTGATAAGAAAAAAACTGGTCAGGTCAGCTACTGGGAAGCTCAATACCCATTTAAAAGCAAGACTCAAGAACTGAAGCTACAAAAGGGAATCTTAACCATCCACCAGGTTTCTTTGCATGGAGATAAAAAGCAGTAGTAACGAGGTTAAGATAAAGTAGCCGGCTCCCCTATCTTCCCACCAACAGAAGCACGCCGTTAGCAGTGCAACAAAACGGAAAGCCATCGGGACACAACAGAGCGCAGGCTTACCCACTGGCCGCACAACCAACGCCAACACCAGCCCCAGCCCAGCGAAGTACTGCGGTGGAACCGCGCCGCAGACAGCGCGGCAGGCAGGCAGGGCGCCAAGAGCGGGCGGAAGCACGCGGGGTCACCCCTCGCCTTCCCCGGGCCTGCAGAGGGCGGCGGGGCTGGCGGGCAGCCTCACCTTGAAGAAGTCATCCTGGTGCACCACGCTGCAGTTGGGCAGGGCCTGCATCAGCTTGCGGGTGAGGGTGGTCTTGCCTCCGTTGGTGACCCTGCGACGAGAGCGCGAGACCGTCGGGGACGGCCGGGGACTGCTGTACCGCCGTTATCGTGTCGTGTCTCCCCCCCACACACTTCCGCGGCACTGCGACAGCGGCACGAGGAAGGGCCGGTAGAGGAGGGACGTGCGCCTGGGCCGCGCCTAGGCCGGGCCCAGCACCCCGGCGGGAACCCTGGCGGGCGCTCCCCCCGCAAGCCGCCCTCCCCCCGTGGCCCGCCCTGCGGCTCTCACCCGCCGATACCGATGATGATGTTCATGTTGCGTGCTGCAGCCGCCCCGGCCCGACTCCTACCGCCTGTTCCCGAGGGGCGCGAGGGGAATGGGAACCCGGTGTCTCCGGTACCGGCAGCCTACGTGCCTGATCCGGGACCGGGGGCAGGGGGGAAGAAAGGGGCTGGAGAAAGAGGAGAAGGTAGAAAAGGGAGAAACCCAACGTCAACTACTGGGCCACGCCATGGTCAGAGGAGGAGGGAGGAGCAGCAGCAGAACTCGTCCGCGCCGCACCGGAGCGCTCCGCAAAGGCAGGCCGTCACCCGCAGCATGCGGCTTCCCCTCATGCTCCTGAGCGCCCATTGGGTGGTTGCCACCTCCGCCACAGCCAATGGAGAGCGCTCAACGCAGACGCCTCACCACTATTGGGTAGGACGCCTTCACTCACGGCCGATAGTGTTACAGCACTGCAGCGTTGCAGCGGCCATTGGTCGCCGCGCTGGAGAAGGGCAGCTGCGCCAATGGCAGCAGGGTCACAGGCCGAGGGTGTGTCCGGTGACGGTGCGCTGTGTAGGTGTGCCCGGGCGGAGTCGCATTCGCCTCAGGCCCTGTGAGGCGGTGGGTGCCGTTACAGGCGCGGCAGATAGGTCCCGACGCCATCGAGAGCTCCGCAGGGTGGCTTGGCGCCGTGGTGCTCCTTGCCGGTGGTAGTGCGGGGCCGCGCCTGAGGAGGTCGAGCCCCGCGCTCTGAGTTGGACGGAACAGGTGGTGCCTTCGGCTGCCGCCTCCTCAGGCGGCGCTGCTCTCCACGCCTCCCCCCAGAGGCCATTACAGTCGGAGGACCCAGTGACGTGACTGAGCTGTGCTGGGCTGTAAAGGTTGGGAAAAGCTGGGGGGGGAAATCTTGCAGGCTATATAGTTTGCTCTGCGGCTGGATGAGCCCTGCAGTTTCCCAGAGTAAAGTGTGCCACAGTTGCGCAAACATCTTCCGCCTTCAAGGTCAAAATCTGCCTTGAGGCCATGAAATTAGCGAGTCTTGATGAGCAGGTAGACATTTGACTGGGAAACTTAGAATGGAGAGTTTATCTCCTATGAACCCCAGGTCTCAAGAAGGGCAGTTCCCACCTTCTCTTAACTGGAGGAGCAGATGCATTTCCCTGGCAGTTTTGTTCATCCCTCAGCCACAGGATGCTAGTGCTTGAACTGCAGGACTGGAAACTGCTCAGCCCAAGGGACTCTACCCCTTCTTATATGGTTTGTTCCCTTCTATGAAGAAATAAAACTTATGGTCACGACCTTCTTTTTTATTTTTTTTAATTTATTTCGGGTTTAATTTTGGTAACATTAAATTCCATAGTTGAACATGTGTACAATACTAGTGGTTTGCTGTGTTGCCAACCATTCAGCATACTTCCCATCTTTTTGTATTTTCTATTAATTTTTTTTTGTAAGACTCCAGTAAAATCTCAGTCGATTTCTCTTGCAGTTATTTTTAACTTCCAAACAGATCACCTAATTTGGTCTCTTGGCTTTTCTTCTTTGGTGAGAGGGAATAGGCAGTTAGTTAAAAACGTGGGGGGGTTTCATTTTGTGACTGAGTTCATTTCTGGTTTGAAACAGAGGAGCTGCCTTGGGGGGTGGGGTTGTTGTTTTTGGGTATTGGGGTTTTTTTTAATGTCTATGTCTCTATCTTCTAAAAGAAAAAGCTTCGAATCTCCTTAGCAGTTGAGCTCACTCTGTAACAGGATTTCAGCTGTTTGGCTTCAGGGTTCTTCCAAAGTCTTGGTAATTTATTGGTTTTAACTCTTCACCTTTCACCAAGCAAGATGCACTCTTCATGTTTTGTGCTCAAAACTGATTTTCAACCTAGGTGTTTAGTGGGTATTGTTTGTCAATATTACCAGGCATCTCTCATGTCTAGGCAAAGGGAGAATTCTTTTGCTTTGATTCAGGCAAACATTTTCCACTTCATATAAAATTGCTATTTTGTAGGTAAAATGCAAGAATATTTTGGCTGTTTTTAATACACAGCAGTGATACAGGAAATTGAATGTTATGCTTGGTAAAGTGTTATCTAAACGTTCCTAAAGCTCTCAGGCACTTTAAGGCTGCAGACTCCAGAATGGCTGTGCATCCTGCCCATTGCATTCAACATCTGTGTCTGCGCGTGCTAGCCATTTCCCTGGCCCATTGTCTCTCTCTCTTCTATGATACTGCTGCTATGGTGAAAAATAGAGAGAAAGAACAACAGGATATTGTCCAATTCTGGTCTGTGTGCCAACAGTGACAAAAGTGTTGTTTTATCCTCTGTTTGGGGATTCTTGTTGGCCTTTATTAGTCCTGGGCAAGCCTGAACACATTAAGGTGTTTTTAAATTTCTTTTAGTTAGTATGTAGACCTTGAAGCTCTGGGAGGAAGGAGATGTCCCATGCCCTGGCACAGACATTCCTGTCCTTGAGGATGATATTCTGACTTACGCAGAGGAAAAGAAGAGTTCTGTCAGAGAACACAACAGGAAGATGTCCAGCAGTGCTGTGTGCCAGGAGGACACCTGCAGAGCTGCCGCAGGGGTGGAAATAAGCCACAGGCTGTACAGATAGTGCTGAGAAAGCTGCAGGGCTGCACAGATCCAACACCGAACTAGGGCGCTATTTTGGGTTTCCATTCTGCTTTTCTGACACCTGTAGGTAAGCGTGAAGCGCACAACAGCCATCTGCAGCACCTTCCGGAGCAGAGGAACGATCGCAGGCTCTGGGATCACAGGGAAGCATTCTTCTTTAGCCATCAGGATTAATGATGAGCCAGGAATATGAACTGTAAATGGGCTGGAGTTGCCAAGAGAGGAGCTGGCTGCGTGCCAGTGCTTGAATAAGGACTGCCAACCTGTCAGGAGTCCCTGGGAGCAGCAGGTAACACCCACGGAGCCCTAAGGAGGTAGATGGCCAAATGCTCAGGGGAGTACAGTGGGAGGAGGGTAAGCATTCAACTGCTATTTTGGGATGGGGATGTTTCTCTAATTTGATGTTCATCTCAGTGTGCTTTCAAAATAGGTTACTAGTGTACAGTAAGGCACTCCATCATTCTAAAGAAAATCTGTGTTTGATACAGCCTCCTTAACATTAAATAAACCTCAAAAATCTGTGTTTGATGTGAAGGGTAGGCAAAAGCTTCAGCTTCTGTGTGTTCTTAGGGTTGTGTGAGCCATTGTCCTTTCTTTGCTGCACCCAAACAAGGCATCAGTGGTGTTAAAGACTTGTGAGAGGATGAACTGAGGTGAAGAAGTATAATTGAGCCAGATAATGAGTTGTGTTAAAACCACCCAGGATAAAATGGGATGGTATAGGACACTTTCTGCAGTAATGTATCATATAGGTCACCTGAAGCTAAGAGCCAAATGTAACAAATGCTTTGAAAGATAAATGGCAGAAATTTAAAAAATCTGTGAGAAGTGATGAAGTATAAGAAAACCACAAAGGTGAAAGAACCAGAAGTGCTAATTACATAATTTGTAGGACTACATAAGAAATGCCTGTGAGGGGGGAATCTTATGTTGTTTGGTTGTGGAGATTTTAGTGGAGGTTCAGAAGGACTGAACTGAGAAAGCTGTTACTTTTGTTAAGATGTAGGCTTTAAAAAAAACTCCATTCTTTATAAATTGGCATGTTATAATATTGTTTTACTGTTCTAGGGTATGAGAAAGTTTATATGAAAGGCTGCTCTATAGCCTTGGGTTTGACTTGGAGGAGGTTTGTTTTTTTTTTTAAAAAAAGTTAATGCCCACTAAAAACTTGGGTTTGGGGTTTTTTAACATAGCTTTAGGGCACTTAATCAGTCAGTTTCCTGGTTGTGTCTCTAGTTCAGGAGAGCTGTGTTAATGGTTTTATACTATCTGGGAAGCTCTAGGCTCTGATCAACAGTTTCTGTTGCTTGTATACAAAGCCTCAAAGCTTTTTTTTTTTTTTTTTAAGGGTACATTTTTGAGTTGTAGAGTAGTCTTTATTTTGAGCTTTTCTATGTCTAAGAGGAGCAACTATCCAATTTAAGAAACTTTTTTTTTTGTACCAGTTTGTAAACGTTATGCTTTTAATCTGTTGTGCTTTAAAGCTATTTTCTTTCAAAATACTAAATAGTTCATGAATGTTGGCTAGCTCTGCTTACAACCAGATCACAGACTGCTAAACAAGACCTGACATTTCTAGTATTGCTTTTATTATACTTCTGAGAAGAAATGAGAATTTATACCACTGCAGGGAGTAAATATGCAGTTCTTAACTGTGATTTCTGACATGAACATGCTGATTTTAAATTTATGCTGCTCTTCTGTCCAGTTATGTTTAAGAATTTTCAAGTCTGTTTTACTAGTCTGAAATGTCTTGCTTAATAACGGTTACAAGACTTTAATATATTTTAGTATAAATTTAAATAATATTTTTCCAGGTGTTCTCATCAGATGCTTTCCATGATCGTTACGGATTGAATCTGCACAAGCAACTCCTTTTTAAACTTATTTTATGAAGTGCATCTTGGTCCTTGTACTGCTTTAGCTTCCGGAGAAATAATTGCACTTAACAGGACGTTGTCACCTACTGAAAGAGATGACTGAATTCCTGGTTTGTTTTAACTGGTGCAATGGTGAACAGCCCCAGCCGGTAAGTAGAAGCACAATTGCCCTCCCATATCAGATTTGAAATGTTTTTCTTTCATTTTTGTGGAAAACACTTTCATTGTCATGTTGTTTTGTTTAATTTGGGCTAACCAATTCGTAAGCTAAACCCAGAGCTGTCTAAACTATGTGTGTTTTGCCAGAAGCTTCGGTCATATGATTGTTTCCAGTTCTCAGGCTCTGACTTTCCAACATTAAAGAAAGTTTTTGCTAAAACTCAACTAGCAGTAATAAAAGTGATTTTGACTCTCTCTTACTGCAAACAGTCTGAAACTTCAGCCTGCTTGCCATGAGAAGTCATTAGGGGTCAGTGCTGACTGTCCTGTTTTTCTCAGCTGCTTGTTTCTGTCTGCAAGCTGCTCATGTTTGCTGAATGGAGTCCCAAGGTATCTTTTCTCTTACAGAAGAGGCGTCAGAGACTGGACCGGAATATGATAGGAGAACCAATGAACTTCGTACACACTGCGCATGTTGGGGCAGGGGAGATGAGTAGTGACTACTCATCAGTAAGTAGGCACCTCTTGCATAAGCAGAAATCTCCACTCAGTAGCCTATAGTGCAGATAGCTAATAAAATACTAGATAATTGTGAGAGAGAAAAATCTGTTACTTTATCAGTAGAATGGCATCAGAACAGAATTGTCATTGGGTCTGTAAACATAAGATACTGTGGAAGATGTATTCAGCAACAAGTGCTATTTTCCCCCAGTATCTTTACATAGGATGAGAACCTTTTGGATAAGAATTCTATGGATGCACTTGATACTAGGTCCAGATAATGCATCACCTTGAAGTCAAAGCTATGCCAGGCTGAGGGGTGTGAGAATAAGTGGATTTTGGGTAGCAAGACCCATCTCGTGCTCTGACTTAAAATAGTATCTAACAACTCTGGCTTTAATTATGTCTCCCTACTACTGTTGGGACCCAGCACTGTAAATATATGGCTTACCTGCCTCTTCAGACTGATGCTTCTTGTAATTGCTCTGGCAAACAGACTTTATAAAATGCGTGTTCTAATGAACTCTCTCTTTCTAGGCTGTATCAATTCAGGACCACATGAAGTCTAAAGGTGGCTACACAAATGGGACTCCTGCAACTGTTGAAATATAAAAAACTGAGAAGGCTGGAATTTGCTCTTGCTTCTGCCTGGACTGTTCTTTCATTTTCTCTAAACACTCTTTATCATGGAGTAGAGTGCTTGAACTATAAATAGGTCAGTGCAAGCTTTGGTGTTCTTAGCACAATAGCTTCTGAAAGAGTTATTGTAAATTATCCTTAAAATGGTCTGTCATGGTAGTGTTGTGGTAGCAATTGTAATTTGTCACTGTATATGACTTCCTAGCTGTGTACCAAAAACCTCACAAAGTTGTCCTGTAGGATGGGATTGGAAGTCAGTATGAGTCATTTGGGATTTTGGTCTCTGTTTCTCCCCTCAAAGGCAGAGACTGATTTTAATTGGAAGATACTACATTTGCACTTCTTATATGAGCTAAACTGAATTAGTAGGATCTTTTAGCCTGTAATATAACTGTGGATCTGTTTTTTAGATGACTTCCAACTTAATACATTGATCTACTGAGCTATACTTTGGTATCTCTTTTTAATGCCCTTTGATAGTGAATGAATTCTAACATGGTATAACTAGCTGAGTTTGCAAAACCCAGTGAAACTTCTGCACTGCTATGATGATGCTTTTGTAGCTAAAACTGGAGGTTTTGCAGACATACTCACTTTCAAATGAGGCTTAGAAAAACAGACAGTTCTCTCAGTTAGTGGGCTGCTTCCCTTCCATACATGCACTAGTGTGGCTGTCAGGTATTACTACAACAGAGCTAATATGTACCAGTTAACTTCAAGTGGTGCTACACTATGCACACAACTGTGTGCTAATTTTGCACTATTGAATTTTAAACATTTTTAAGACCATACTCTCTGTTATCTGTCTGTAACAGTAACTGCACAGGACTTCAAGGAATCTCTCACTTGTGTTTCTGGCTCCTTAATTTCAAAACTGTTTTAAGATGAACTGAATTTTTTTTCTTGCATATGGTCTAAATAAAAAGTATAGTTTAAGTGATAAAGCCATGTGAAGGACAGAAATTTAAACAATATTGTAAAAATGTCTTGCAGAGTTCTAGCACTTCATAAATATTTAAATAAATAGCCAAAAATATTTAGCCATACCTAAACTACAGTTTATTACTTAGTTCTTATCCTTCTATTGCAATGTAACAAAACTGCTGAAGTAGAGCTAGGTTTTTCTTTTGCCTAATCAGTGACAACTGTTCCTCAGCTCAAAATTCTGAATGACTACCAGTATAGAAACTTAGGACATTTGTCTGCTATTGTAGGATTAACTAAATACATTTGTTTAAGCTGCTGCCATACCAGAACCAGTTATGCTGGAAGTGAGTGAAATTCTCCTTCTTGCTCTGGGCATTAGATCAGTTATGAACTTTTTTCCATTTAAAAAAACATTTAGCTGGCAAATCTTTTAACTTCTATGATTCTATTTGTAGTTTGTGATACTTCTTAAATCTAGACTGCTGGCTTTGCATCAAACTATGTAGTATTATCTAGGATCATGTTCAAGTGTTGCATCATTAAAAGGAAATGTTTTGCTATTCATTAAAGGTGCCATTACTTCTAAAATCTAAACAAATATGAAAGCATATCTTAGGATTTAGATGTGGTTTGGGTGTCTATTTAGAAACCTTATCTAGCTGTAATCTGTTATGTAACTCAGTATAAACCTGTCTTGGTTATAATAAATCTGAACTAGGCATTTGCACTCTTCTCACTGTGGGAAATCTTGGTATTTTTCTCTGTACTCAAAACCTGGTGGTGAAGTGGATGGATCAGCGTGGCTTGAACATTTATTGCACAAACTCAAGTTTCTCCACTAGAGAGCACAATTTCACACCAAGTCTTTTCTGTCTGTTCTATGCAAGCTATTACTCCATTGTGGTGGATTTGCGTTTGTTTGATGGAGTTTGAGCTTGACTGGAATAAAATAGAGCAAATTAGACCAAAGGATCAAACTTTTCAACCTGCTGGTTGTGGAGACATTACACCAACACAATGTGGCAATGAAACATTACTGCTCTGACTTGATAGTATTTTACAGGTTTTTTTGTAGTCAGAAGTAAAATAACTACCTTGCAAGTAGAGCAGGATCAAGTCTTTTATATAAAGTATGGCAGAGTTTCAGCACTGTATGTTTGTTCCTTTTAGAAAAGGTCAAGGTCAGGGATCTTGTAGAGCAGCTTTGTAACAATTATGTGGTGTCATGCTATATTCCAAGTTAGCCTGTAATATGATAACTTGCAACCCAGGCATGTAGTGCTATTCTTCTGTATGGTCTTGCCATATTGCATTATCAAATGCTTCAGTAGCTTCTACTCCATATAGACAAAAAAAAATGTTTGAGATCTTATTAAATACCTCTAATCTTGCTGTGCCAGCAAGAATAAGCACAATTTAACAATGCTAAATTCTATGGAGGTATGCTTATGAAATTCATTACATGTTACTAAATACAGAAACACTGAAAAAAAACCCACATCTGTCAGTGAAAGATGATCTCAAGGCTGCTCTTGACTGTGTTTGGATTCGCTTTGCTATCAGCACTGCAATACTGCTGTACAGGAAGAAAACAGTGCTGTGTTACAGTGGTGTCAAAAAGATCTCCTTTGGTTAGTGGGTTCCTGGAAGGCTTCCAGATACTTCGTGGTTTGGCAAACCTGATTAGTCAAGAATCTCAGCAAATTGTTTAAAGCACTGTGCTATAAAGTTTGGCAGTCAGGGAATAGGAGGTAGAAGCTAGATCTCCCTTACTTGTGTTTGTATCTTCTCAGGAGAACAAATTCTTCAATGGGACTTATTAAAAGGAGTACTTGCAGTACTCTGGCTTACTAGGTTCCGTACATCTCATTTCTGTGCATCCCATTAGCATGACCAAATTCCTAAAATGTTACCCAGAAATTAGTTCAAATAAGAGGAAGTTCTCTTAACCTAGTTTTAATCCCATTTAGAAGAGAATAGTTACAAATGGATAAGGAAAAATAGCTTTGAGGTGTCTGTATCTACAGTAAACTAGCCATAAAATCAAGGCCACAAAGGTGTAGTGAAACTGCTTCACTAAGTGTATCTTTTAAATTTTTATTTTGTTATTAAAACAACATAAAGAATACTCTCTTTATAAGAAATATTACATTTCCTCTGATACTTGCATATAAATCCAAACTGAACAAAATCCAGGTTATTAGTAAGGGCCCACCCTCACTCAAGGGCAAAAAAAAAAAAAGTTGAATTATGTTTGTTACTGTTTTAATATATATGTATATTTTCTTCATCAAAGAGCTAGAAAAAGTGTTTGGTTACAGGATTATTTTTATATATAAAATAGTGTGTTTACATGCATCTGATCTTGCAGTGCTTAAGATAAGATGTGTACCTTTTACATAACTTACCAGAGCTGAGTCTAAAGGTGAATGAAGACTATACTGATAACAAGTAGTTAACCTCTTCACAATGAGCTATCTGAAATCAGGGGTTCATAGATCAGGCAAAACAATGGTGCTTATTCTAGTCAGAAAACTATTACAAAAAATCTAATGTAAGTTTGAAAGTCCAGTTTCAACATGAGCTGAAGCTGCACCTTAATGGTGAAAAGTAATATCCTTTTATATGCTGTTACCCATGTTACCCTTGCAGTCTCTACCACCAAGAAACATGAAAAGCTGACTCAGTACCTTTGAGGGTGTGATACAAGCTTGAAAATGTAATTCAAAAGTAAGGTTTATAGTCCTTCAGTAATGCATGCTAATGTGGCCCTGCTGCATAATAGCACACAAGGAAGGCTTTCACTAGTTTCTTTCAACTACTTCAAACTCATCTTTGAAAATGCATTTGAGTTGGTCACTCTCTCTGCTGCATAACAGCCAGTGAACTAGGGAATATTTTGCTTGCACAAATTGATATTTACTAGTGTTATAAGGCTGTTAATACATGGGGATAAGTTGAAAGACATATACTTGTATTAATAAATAATCCTTAAATATTAGTTCCCTATGTTTTGGATCTTTTTCTTGCTAGGAGACAGAGGTCCCATCAGGTTGTTACACATGTCCTTCTCTTTGCCATGTGTGTATATCTCTCAGAATGGGCAGCTTTCAGTAATGTTTCCTGTGTCACTTTAATCAAAAGGTTTCACAGTGGAATCCGTGCTCCAGCCAAAAAAAGTTGTGAAAATATGAAGCACTTGGCAGAGACAGTTTTAGAGGATGGGGTAAAATTTTCTTTGGCTAAGCTACTTCCTTTTCCTTCTCACCTACTTTATTCTGCCCTACTACTCTACCACCCACTACATTTCTTAGAAATATATTTAGATTCAGGATTTGGGTCAGTGTTCTCTCTTAGTTCTTAGAATTAATACAACATATTAAAAATTCCTTCATCCTTTCAGAGCTTGTGTATTGATTACTGAACCCAAATTCCCCTCTTTACTAATTTTTGTATGATGTCACTGTTTAGTGACCAGAGCCTAGTTCCTGCTACAGTCTTAGTCCTTTAAAAATGATGCAGTATATTTTCTCTCAAATACCTAATGCTGATAGCCACCCTTCCAAATCTGCCTACCTAACAAGGCAACTATTTTCTGTTTATGGTATTTTATGCAAAATTACCAGAGCTAGACAGTAATTCAGAGTTAGCCTAAAAGAAGAATGAATTTAATTGCATAAAGAGATATAGGGAAAGAAACAGAAAAAGGCAGATTAATTGGGATAAGTCTACTCTAAAGCTGAGAGGCTGATAAATATGGAATAGGAAAAAAACCAACAAAGTAGCACTTAATGAAATGGGAAAGTCAGGAGAACAGCCTTGGAATGGGAAATGTTTTGAAAGTCTTTGTGAGTCAAATAATTTGTGTTTAGAAGTGTGCATATGCGGTGAAAAACAGGCAGGGGGAAGGAAAGGATAATTTCATTATTCCTTTGAAAAGGATTACAATACATGTATAATATTAGTCAAGCAGTTTATATTCTATGCTAATGGTTATTTAGCTTCAGTTTCCACTTCCTAACTAATGCGCTCAAAGCCTACATTAAACACCTCTGTTCCTTAAATCTTTAGGAATGACTGAAATGAGCTACAGATTTTATTTCATGCTGATGTTTTGGTTGGGAAAGGAATTTTTCTGAGTGGTGTTGCTCTTCTTTTCTCTGATGGAAATAATTATGGTGGTATGGAAAGGATGCAATTCTTGGTGTAGATTTTTAGTATATTACACTGATTGTGGGTGGGAGCTTTATGGTTCATTCCAAATAAGGAATTTCAGGTTTAAAACTGGAGTGAAAGGGGGATCCTCTAGGCTTTGAAGTCATTCTTTAGGCTCTGAAGATCTTTCCAATCTTGTTTTCTTCTACCTGGAACTGGAAATAAATGATATGAATAAAATCTAGTTTTTCTCATGGTGCTAAAATTTGAGACTAGATCATCTGTTTTCAGTTTTGGTTACACATTAAAGCTAATGGTAAAAATTAGGGACTGCTTAATTTGCCAATAAAGATTACCTAAGAAGTTCTTACTGATGACTTGAATGTGAGCTACTCATGTTCTGAGCTAACATTAGGGCTCTTCAGTGCAGGTATTTCTAGCCTGCACTGTCCCACTGGGTTGCAGGGAATGTGTTTAACAGTAGAGATGTCTACATGGTATCTTTAAATGTGTATCAAGGCAGAGCAGATCAAACCAATCGTACACTTTTGGGGAGAGCAGTTTCCTTTTACTGAAAGGAAACTGTATGCTTAGTATTCCTCCATAGCCCATTTTTTCTTTTCAGCTACAGACAGAATAAAAAGTGCTGTGATTTCCTGGGAAACGCAAGGAGAGGGATTAGTATTTGATAGGGCAGGACATGCTGTGGAATATGATCTTGTGAGCAGCTGTACACTTGCAATTCAGATGAAACATTTCTGTGCCTGAAATACACTGTCATGTACACACTTTTAGCTCTTTACAGATGACAGAATTGATAGATC
The DNA here is from genome assembly GCA_013396975.1 of Bucco capensis. Lineage (NCBI taxonomy): Eukaryota > Metazoa > Chordata > Aves > Piciformes > Bucconidae > Bucco > Bucco capensis. The sequence goes on along the minus strand of VWZO01018873.1, from coordinate 785,333 downwards.
TGTTGAAGTAATCTGTATGAATCTGCCATACAGATCTTGTTAGATTCAGAAGAAGAGATGGCAGTTGGGGTAAAGTGTCATGGTTGCTCTGGCAACAGCACTAAAATAGAAACACACAGATGGACAATGTACTGACTTTTTTTTTTAATACCAATTCTGCATGGAATATGAATTACCTGTGTCATGGTGTGCCATTATCTTTCACTGTTTAAGCACACTAAGTTGTTGGTCACTTTCGCTGCCTAGCAAGTTTACAAGATGCCTAAGCCTGTTCTGTTGTCAATATAAAGCTGCAGATAGTCACTGGGGGGAAAAAAGCTTGCCTGTTATCATAAAAATATCTGTATTGATCAAAACACCACTTATTTACAGGTATGTAAATATTATTCAGATTTTTACAGCAATGTAACAGCTTACTGAAATTTTGTCATAATGCAGTGGGTAACGTTCCCTGTAGATGTTTTAAATGGCTTAAATTCACATAGTTCACCATGTGTTCAGGAACCTCCTTCCGCAGTAGTAATAACTAATAACCACATAGTTTGTGAGAAACTAAAGCGAAAGATGTTGCACAACTTCCTTAGCTAGTAAATCACAGAGCTGTTTCAGTTCATCTCCTTCCTGCAAATCATTGCCAACTCTTACATCTGGTGTATCCCAACCCTTTTAACGCTTTCAAAGCCTGGAAGGCATTTCCAAAATGTTGTGAGTTTATTGTTTGTTTGGTTTTTTTAAGATCAAATAATGCAACTCCCTCCACCTTCTGTTATGTTTTGCTGTTGCTCATACTTGTTGCTCTTACTTAAAACACTGCTTCTCTCACATGGTTTTGTGTGTGTGTGCCTGATCACCCACAAAGTTGAGTGAAACAGATTTCTTTGTCTTGGGAGACGTAGGTCAAACTCTATAAATTTTTTATTTGTAACGGCTGTGAAGGGTTTCAGGTAGCATTTAATTACCTAAAATCAGCACATCTTGGAGCCGCTGGGTGGAAAACCCGACAAGCTCACAGCTGTTGACCACCCAGAATACCACAGTGAAAGAAAATAGCAAAAAGAAATACGAGGGGGTAAAGAGACAGACCTGGCTGTCAGCAGGAACACGGGTGGGCCCTCCTGCCTCTCCTTGCAATGTAGGCCCTCGCACCCACCTGGTCACCTCCCCGGCCCGCCTGCAGCAAGCGCCAGGATAGAGCGGCAGGACGCAGTGCTCGACCCCCGAGAGCCGGGCGTCCCCACGGCAACGCAGGAGCCCCGCGGCTTCCCGCTCGCGGCAGCAGCCGTTCCTCCCACCCCACCTCTATCGGCTGCGGCGGACGGAAGAGGAAGTGGCGCCTCTCCGGGAGCCGGTGGTGGTGAAAGGCTCCGTGGGGAGCGGGCGCGGGGAGGCTGAGTCTGGCAGAGGCCCTTCCCCGAGCAGGTGGCGGCGAGAGTGGCTGAGGAAGATGAGGGCCACCGGGCTGCTGTGGGCCGCGCTGTGGGGCCTGCTGCTCCCGTCGGTAAGGGGCTGCGCTGCCCGCGCCGGGGCCCGGCTCCCTGGGCGGCCTGGGCCGCGCCGCTTTTGGCGGTCCGGGCGAGTGCGGGGTGGCGGCAAGGACGCGAGTGACAGAGGACCCGGCCGCGTCGGCCGTCGCTCTCCCTCCTCTGGCGGCCGAGAGGCTTTCTCTGTCCATATTACCCCCGAGGAACTGTTCCCGGGAGGACCCCGACTGCCGCGAGCACGGCGTTCTCTTCTGGCTGGACTGGTGTTATGTCCCTGCCTCCGAACACCTTGGAGGAGGTTTGGCTCTACAGTGTGTCTCAGGGTGGTGTCAAGCCTCCCGGGCCTGCCTCGGCCAAAGCCCCTCGGTTCCCTCCTCCACCGGCCCCGAGCTCCTATGCCCGGGGAGCGTAGCCTAGGCCCAGGCTCCGGTCACACTTATTTGTTATTTGTTTGGATAACAAATCTGAACCTGAAGTGAAGTAGATGATGATGCCTCTTTAGGTAAGGACAGTGTCTTCTAGTTAATTAAGACGATTGAAAATGCACTCAGTAAGAAATTTTTACTGTGCACATCTGCTGAGAGTAAGAGTTGTTCTGTATTATTCAGTGGCACAGCTGGCTGCAAGGCTATGTGCCCAAATTAGTAGGCCTTGACTGTTGTGACAGAAGAAAATAATAAAAGTTCAGCTGCATTCAGCAGGATTTCTGTAGGGATGTTCCAGGTGAGGTGTAGCATATAGCATTTTTCTTCATTTTTATCTTCTAAATGTTGTCTTTACAGCTCAGCAGTGAATACGTGAGGGTAAATGGCATGATCTGGGCCTCCCTTATCATGAGCAAGGATTGTGTTCTCTGATTCATCCCCAGAGAAGGAAAGCTTGCCAAACAAAATGTATCAAATAAGCAAGTAATCACTCCTCCTAGATATACTTACACTTGTTTTAGCATTAACACTTGATTTCCTAGAACCCAGAAGACACTTATTATTCTACTTGGTGAAGCAGAAAGAGCTTTTAACAGATGGAAATATCTGGGCTTTGCACCTGCTGGAAGTTTTTATTGCTTTTAATTTGGCATTAGTTTGAACTTTTCGGTGAGTGCACTTAAGAGGGAAGCTTGGTTATTTTTGTGCTGATCATAAACCATGGAGTAATCCATTTTAGCTGACAACTGAAGAGCTGTTGTATGTTAAACAGTTAATGTGCTCAGGCCTTCTGACACAGTTGTCCCAGCAGATGTTCATGCACTATATAATGGATTCCTCTGAGGGAGGTTTTTTGCTTTTTAAACCAGGCAGACATAAACCTCCGAAACAATATTGTCACATTTTTCTTTTCTCTCAAGTTTTCACTTGCTGCAGAACACTGATACACTAGCTTGAGGAGAAACGCTTCTATATACTATTAATGATTCACATTGTATATTTAGTGGGTATCTGGGCTGTCCTTCCATATCCATACCTACTCGTAGCTTAGTATCTCAGTGTTCTTTCAGAAAAACCTGGAATTTACAAGAGTATTTAAATTGTTTTTAATCTAGCGATACTTCCTGATATTGAGGTCAGTTTCTTTCTCAAGAAAAACAGTCAAAATGAGACAATCTTACAGTTCTCTTTAGGTGAGACTGATTTGAGATACAAATGACACTTGTTTTCACTAGTTTGCAGCTGTAGCTACATCTAATCCTTAGTCTGTTCTTTTGTCCACTTAGATCAATGACATGTATTAATATATTAATTCTTAGGGAGAAGTATAGATCCATAAAATTATCATAAGTTTTAAGATTCACATGTATTAGGAAGTAACAGAAATTGTATTACCTGAGGGATTTCAAGAGACTCTTTTTTTTTTTTTTTTCCAAGAGGGATTTCCTTAACTATTCTTAAAGTACACTAGTTGATCTCTGTGTTTACAGTTATGTGATAAAAAATATTCTAGGAATTGCCATATACTATCTTGATTATCAGGGGAAATTCTAGCATCTGCAAGGAGGGAGAGACTTTAATCTACTTTTCCATGTACTGATTTAATTACTTTGTAATTAATTTTACTGTGTAAAATTTTACACTTTCTGGAAAGTACAGGATACAGCATCTGCAATAATCTGCCAGGGTTTCTTGATAGTGTCCCACTTGGTGCCATGACCTGTTCATGTAACAAACACATTGCATTTGAAATGAGGATAAGCAGCATTATACAGTGGCTAGATTCTTACTGGTTTTCCACTCTGCTCTCAAGCTGCTCATCTTTAATGGAATAAATCATTATATAAAATAAGAAATTCCTTTTCTTCTGACAGCTCTTTCTCTTCTTAACAGATTTTTAGAGGAATGTCTGTGTACTGATATTCTGAACTTGTATTTAAATCAAAACACCATGGTTTACTGCAGGTAACTGCAGATGAGGGGATCCTGCACGCTTCTGGAAGTGGTGTGCCTCCAGTGACAAAGGATTACTGCATAATTTACAATTCTCACTGGACATCTCTTCCAAAGAGCCTGGACAATGCTGTAAGTAGTTTACAAAGATGATAGTATCTCTGTGCTTAGAACCAATTTTAAATACTTCTCCATGTTCATCTGATACTGTTAATTTTTTTCTTCAGGTGTTACCAGCATGTCTAAGTTTCAGAGTTACACTATCACAGTATGTCAGGGGTTGGAAGGGACCTAGAAAGATCATCTAGTCCAACCCTCCTGCCAGAGCAGGATCACCTAGATATGGTCACGTAGGAATGTGTCCAGGCAGCTCTTGAATGTCTCCAGAGAAGGAGACTCCACAGCCTCCTGGGCAGCCTGTTCCAGTGCTCTGTCACCCTTACTGTAAAGAAGTTCCTCCTCGTGTTAATACTAAACCTCTTGTGGTCCAGCTTGTTGGGAGTATAACTTCTGTTTATTTGTTTACAAAAATGAGTAAATTTGTGGAACAGATTTCTTACATCACTTCACCAGTTTGATCTTCTGTTTAATTGTTTTGGAAACGTGGTGGAATAGGAGATTATCTGGACTGCATCATCATGCTTTATTTTCCAAGTGTGTTTCTTTGAGCCAAAGGGTGTGAGGCAGAAATGAAGTTTTAGGTGTTCTTCATATAAATGGGAAACACTTTGTGTGTGGAAGTGATCAAGGCACTCTTTTCTCCCTTCCTTCCTCTAATTCATTAGCAGGTTAACTCGTTGTAAAACAGAGGAAAAATCATTTGTCTGCCTCAAACATTGCAATACTACTTTGGCCACTGGAATGTCTTGACCAACTAAAGGAGACTGTCAGTAATTTAAAAATAATTGGCAATATGAAATTGAACTTTGAAATAAGGATAGAAACCTTTGTATTTTAATTCTTTTGTAGTAAGTAATATGTTACCAGGGTTGTCAACTGTCTTTGAACAAGTATTATACTTTAGAACTCTGGTTGTGTTGTATCCATCAGTGCACTTTTGGTTTGTTGAATACACTGGATTCTTCAGAACTACAAGCAGTGATTTTTTTGTTGTTGTTTGGTTTTTTGTACAACCAGTTTCTTATGTTTAAATTACAGCAACAACTGCTGTGAAATTGTTTATAAACAGCCAGGTATATGGTGTTCTAAATGTTCCTCAGTGTTGCAGGCTGCAGAAACTGCTGCTCTGATTTTATATTCCTGAATTAATGATCCCTTTCTGTTACACTTCTTTCTTTTAGGGAGTATAGGAATGTAGTCTTATCTAGATGAGTTCACAGTATTGAATCTCCTACTTGCATCACATTCCTTTTCTCCCTCTGCAGACTTTCAGGACTCTGGAAGACCTGACTTCTACGGTACTCTGCAGTTCTTCTGAAGCTCCTTCTGGTTTAATGAGGGACAAAGCAGTTGTAGTGATGAGAGGAAACTGCACTTTTTTGGAGAAAGCAAGAATTGCACAAAGTTTGGGTGCTAAAATGCTGTTGATTGCCAGTAAAACCAGGCTGGTGAGTTACAATATATAGTTTTGTTCTACAGTGAAAGTGTCTTATCTATTTGGTCAGATGCAGCATTGTGCAGGGTTAGCTGATAGAAACCCCAAAACTAGAGAGTCCTGGCAAAGTGTGGAGTTGCAGCACAAGTCAGCCTTCCCCACAGAGTGCTGTGCTGGGATGACTGCTATTCCCGAGACTGAGAGGATCACTCCTCTCTGTGCAACACTGTGTTGTATCATCTAAAAGTATCTACAGCTCAATTGTGTTTTTAATCTGTATCTTTAGTCATGTTTCTGAATGCAAATGTTTGTCTTTATCATTCCCTAATTTTAGTGTACTCTGAACTCCCTGTGATCTTAGGTGATACTAGTTTAGTCATGTGACACAAATAAGTTAAAAAAATGTAACCCAAAATTTGAAACAAAAAAGGCATTTTGAGAGATCTTTACAGATACTTTTGTTGCTTTTTTGTTCTATTACAGCTGCAACAGCTACAAATATTAGCAATTTATGAATTGGTGTGATCATCATAAAAAATTAATCTTGTTTTAAAAGCATGGAGAGTAAAACCAGTTTTGATTATGCTTTTTAATACTACAAAAACACAAGAACTTAATGAATTCAGATGTGTTGGTAGTATCACCTGTTGTGATTTAAGTACATCTGTCTTTGTTAACTTTTTGCAAAAGCTGATGAATGAGCTCTCCTTCACCCTTTCCCTTCCACCCCCAATACACTGAAATGTAAAGGATAATTCTGCTTTTAGAGATGGAACCTTTACCACTGATGCTTTTTTTCCTCTTTTAGTCTCCTCTTTCAGATAACAAGACTGATTTTGAAAATGTGACTCTTCCAATTGCTCTTATAAGATATAATGACATAGTAGATATGCAGCTGGTAAGTAACTTCAGCATGTTATGGTTTGTATAAGCTTAGGTTTTTGAACAAATAACGTAATTCCAGGTCAGATGAATTTCTGCCTTAATTGGAGCGTAAATGGTGCTTTCAGTTTCACAGAAGAGGATGGATATTAAGTCGTGGAAGTGCAAGTCTTCTTAATTCAGGTTAATTTGAGAGAATGGTTAGAACACTAAGAATGGGAAACATTACACTTAACTGGAGGGAGGGTAATCTTAGAAGTCTTCCTGCTAAACAAGATAAGCAGCCTTTCAGTAGACTTGCATACAATTGCAGATGCCTAACATATGTAAGGAGCTACAGCCTGAGAGGGTTGTTCCTTTAGCACAGAAGCTAGAAGAGCTGAGTTTGTATCTACTGGCATGATGAGTTTCAGGCAAGCAGTACCTTATCAGGTTGGATCTTGAAGAAGGTGTGAAGGGTTTTTTGTCTTTGCCAGATGATAAGCTCTCTTTATAGACAGCATCTGTTACAGAGCAGTTAGGCAGTATAGTTTGTGTTTCTGCTCATGAGTTCCTAGTGAGATACCAGGCTATTATCATTAAAATGTGGCAGCTGTGGTGTCTCCTATACTTCATAAGCAGGGGAGTTTGTTTTGGGGGTATTTGGAGTTTTTCCTTAAACATGTAGTATTATGATACAGAATATTGCAGAGGGTTTTAAAGAAAACAGTATCTTTTCTTCTGGGTGCTTTTTCTGTTGCTATTTTTGAGGGGGTTTTTATTTGTTTTGTTTTTAAACTTTATGTAGTGTTAAATAGCTGTGCTAGGCAGGAGTTGCATTGCACTTGTTTTTGTGTGAATAGCAGAGGCTAGTACTAACCTGTATAGTCTTAGCTTCTTGGATTGAATTTGCAAGCTCACTTCACCATTTCTGCTCTTAATCTTCAGAGCTGCCATGGGAGGTTGTCTTAGGTAAGTATGCAAACTGAAACTCTGCCTAGATATATAGGACTTTGGTGTTTTACTGTGTGTTCCCATTAAAGATTGGTTCTTTCCCAGCATTGACATGACTGAAGGTTTGTGATGACTGTCTTCAGTCTGCCATAGTCTTGAAGGATACTGTATTTTGGTTCAGATTGTCCTCTATCTTTGGATTTGTTCCTTCAACTAAGACAAGTGTTGTTTGCTTAGCTAAGTCATTTTAAGATATGCCCTACTAATGTGAAAGGGAACTAAAGCAAGGTTAGATCCCTAATCTTTTCTGAATCTTCTCTGCATCACTTTATTGTCTAGTGCTGTTTGGAGTATCCCATGGAGTCAATTCTGTATAGCTAGAGTAATTCAGCAAAGTAGCTTTGCTAGTAGGTTAGTGTGGCAGATGACTTCTCATACTGCTGTTGAATCAAAGAATTTGGTTTTGTCTTATAATGAGACTGCATTCATAGAAGTAGTGAGGAACATAGCTTAGACTACAAGTGATCCTTTCCTAGTTCTGGTGTAGTTTTTGCCAAAGCCGCCTGTTGTGTCACTGGCAGTTGTTGTTTTGAATGATATGAGCTGCTTAGAAGCTGGCAGCCATTGTACTCTTTCTACAACAGTTGTATTTTTGTTTTAACTCTGTTCAAGGCCTCCAACTTTCTCCTTTTATTTGGAAGAGAGAGACAGCACCAGTCTGAGGGTAGCTAGTTTGTGTAAGGATTCTTTCTGGTTTTTCTTAGCAGATTTTATCTCCATTAGCTTTCACTGTTTGAGTCAGGTATGAGTCTTGATAGCAGAATGTTACAAACCTTCCAATAAGTGGATTGCTTTCTTGCAGAGTTATTACCTGATGTGATGTATTTGATTCTAGTGCTGCCTGTGGTGGAAGTTGAGACTTTGCAAGTTTTTACTGAAGACCAGAACAATAGGAACAAAAGGAAACGATCGCTCTAGATTCTGAAGTGAATTATATGATAAAAGATTTAAACTGAATTAAGACATGTTGGAATTGAATACTGGAAATGTGTAAGCCTTTAGATTTCTTAGGGTTTTTTGGTGCTTTCTGGCATCTCTGTTTTGGTTTGTTTGGGGTTTGTGTTTTATAGGCAGAATGCCGTAATTTGAGTAAGAGGGGTTTTTTCCTTTAACATTATATCGGGGGGACCTACTAGTGACCTTCCAGTACCTAAAAGGAACTTCCAAGAAGGCTGGAGAGGGCCTGTTTGCAAAGGCCTGTAGTGAAAGGACAAGGGGCAATGGTTTTAAATTGGAGAAGAGTAGATTTAAACTGGATATTAGAAAGAAGTTCCTCCCCACGAGGGTGGTGGAACACTGGAACAGGTTGCCCAGGGAGGTGATTGGGACCCCATCCCTGGACGCATTCAAAGTGAGGCTTGCCAGGGCTCTGGGCAAGCTGCTCTAGTTGGGGATGTCCCTGCCCTCTGCAGGGGGGTTGGACTAGATGAGCTCCAGAGGTCCCTTCCAACCCAAACCATTCTATGATTCCACTTCATACAACTGCAGTGTTTCACTAGAATTTAATTTTCTTTCTTGTTTTCTGAACTTCCATAACTTCAGGCAAAGGAATAATTCTGACTTCCTTAGCCTGTAGTAAAGTTAATATCTGTAATTAGATAATTTGGATACTGAAATGAATCAGCTTTCTTCACAAATGGCCATTGTATACTACACTACTCAGCTTCCCATTCCATCTTTCTACTGCCAGTGTGGTCTTCCTGTAGCAAACCTGCCAGGCAAATTCATCTCCTTTCCTGCTTTTATGCCGTGTGCGGGCTGTTAACAAATCTGTTTTTCTACTGCATCTCTGAAGTCTGTTTTCACTGCAGAATTGCTTTAGATGCCTTGACTTTGACTATAACTGGAGACCTTTCTTCCCTACCACCTTCCATTTCCTGTCAAATTGTCATCCTTTAAGTTTCTTAAATCTCACCTTTAAATCAAATTCTGTATCAGTTACATCTCTGCATTCCTTCCCATCATCTTCAGTGTCCTTCAGCTGATTGGTTCTTTTACTTTGGTCTTAAATTTTTTAAGCAGTGTGAAATTGCTTTCTTTTCTCTTGAGTCCTTCTCAAATCATGTTCATATAAAGCTGTTAGTAAGTAACTTTCTGCCTTCTTGAGTTTTCACTGTGTCCTGTCTGAAGCATTGTGCCTGTATCTGAACTGAGTTTTGTGGTTTCAAGAGCTAGAGGTAGGTAGACCTCTGCTGATATCTCAGTGGACATGTGAGTTTGTATTTCAAGTTGATTGACTCTGATAGGCTTTCCTGCAGAGCAGGCATCTTTGTTAGTACTTGGTATGTTTGGAGGATGAAAAGCATCTGGGCTAGAGGCACAAGTTCTCTGAAGCATTAAAAGAATGCAAAGAAATACCATTTTGCCTTGTGCTCTCCATATACTTCCATAGCAGTAGTAATAGGGTTGTTTTCAAACTTGACCATCCTGAAAGGCAGCATGGAAAGCATTGCTTCTTTGCAGTCACCAAGGCAAATGTATGGAATGTCTTGTGCAGTAAGTTGAAATCTTGCTGTCAGCATTGTGTAGGTTAAGAGCAGGAAATCATGATGTGCATCTTGTTGGAAAACAAGCAATATAATTTCTATGTCCTTAAGTACTAACTTGTATGTTATTTTTCAGACTCTTGGAAATGAAGTTAATGTGACTCTGTATTCACCACCTTTGCCAGAGTTTGATTGCAGTATGGTTGTCATCTTCCTAATTGCTGTGTTTACAGTGGCACTTGGAGGCTACTGGAGTGGAGTAGCAGAACTGTAAGTTTGCTAAACAGAACTGCTTGTAATTGCATGGACTACACATTTTGTGGAAACTGTGACTATGATCAGTGAGAAACTATGTTATTTGAGGTTGGTAATTAAAAAAATATGGGTGCAGTTAGCTGCTTTGCCATGAACCACTTGAGCACTGCAACCTTTGAAAGATTACCATAGGTCTTTGAGGAATCTTTAGTAGTAGATTGTAAAAGTTCCTAAGGGATAATGTTGCTCTTGGGAGGAGAAATGAGTTAACATTTTGACAAATTACCAAATATCCTGTAACTAGCATCATAATACTCTGTGATAGAAAGTCAGGGATCTGTACAACTGCCTCATCCCAGCTGGGATGCTCTGTGATGTCTCTGCATTGCTCTCCTGTCACTAGGAGCACTGGGGAATGTGGGGCTTTTTTGTATCTGGGTGGCTCCAGACAGTTATCTTCTTCAGCTTTGTGTGTTACTTGGTGGGGCAACAGAGCTCTAGGACTAGGCAGGGGCAAGGAGGCAGCAGCAGTCCCTGTGCAAGGAAGGGGAGGGAGTGGAAGTGTAGAATGTGAGAAGTGAAGGGAAACAAGGGATAGTAGGAGTTTCTGCACTGTGCTTGAGATGTGTGCAGCTTTGTGAGTGAAGTGAAGCACACCTGATGCACAGCACTGTTTTTAGTCCGGGGTTAAACTGACTATAGCTGGCCTTTCAGAGCATGGTAGTATTCTGCAGTATTTCTTGGATGCCTGTTTTTGCTTAGTGTGCCAGTGTGTGTTGCCAGCTTAGGGCTTCCTGTTCTCAGTGGGATTCTAGTGCTTTGCTCCTCAGAACAACAAGGAGTGGATTTTATGTGATAACAAGAGCTTCCTCTTTCCCACTAGTTATGCAAATCTAGTGATTTTTAAAAAGATTAAAGAAATAGAAGGGGAGAGTGTATGGTTTTTTTTGTTTTTTTACCAAGGTTGGATCTAATTATGCTTCTTTTTTTACCCTGCAGTGCTATAGGGTGTGGCTGCACTGAATGCTAAAATAACAAAATGGGATGCTGTCTCCCATATTGAAAAATACCTAGATGTAATTATATTAAACTTGAAGTGCAGTTTCATAAATCTGGGGTGAGCTTTTCTTTTTAAAAGCTGCTTATTCAAAGCACATCCTCTGAGAAGGTGATTCATCTGACAAAGTGCCTTACTCCTGCGGGTTTTTCTCTTTTGAAGGTATCTGTTTCAGCGCTGAACTCACCCTTTTGTAGGTAGGTCCTGGGATTCCTCAGGAACATGCTATCTGATGGGCAAGTTGCACTTGCCTCTGTACTAGAGAGTGGTAGGGCTATGTGCTCAGAGACCAAACACAACAATTTAAGTGCTTATTTTGCATGGTGAGGTATAAATATGGAGTATGTATGCACAGAAATCTTACTCTCAGTGAAAATCCCCAATTATACCCCCCTTTCACTTACTGTGTAATTATGAGGTGTAAGGGTAAAAGATCTAGTACTTGGCTAGTTTCGTTCTGCTAACATGAATGGGGATTGCAGACACTTAATGTCTGTAGTTGAGGGTTTGAAACAGTGTGTAATACCTATGGTTTTGATTTGTCATAGACATATTTATCAGACTGAGTATGCATAGCCTGAGGAATTTTCTCATCAGAGGTGATGTGCTAATAGAGTTGAGTGCATGCATCCTGAAAAGGGGGTTAAATTTTTCCACATGGGTCAGGTTTTTGTTTGGGGTTACTCCTTAAAGTTGGCAGTCACCACACAAGTGGAAAAGAGGGCAGTTAAGAATCTTTTCCTTGTGATCTCTGCTAGGTTAACTGTGTATATCTCCATTAAAAAATAGAAACATAAACAATAAGCATACCATTTTTCTAATCCTAATAAAGGATTAGATTAAAGTGCTGTCAGTCTGAATACTTTATAACCAACAATTCTGGATTACAGTAAAAATGTTTTCATAATCGATCACCTGAGGTAAATGTTTGTCATTTTTTCAAAACAGTGAGAATTTGAAAGCAATAGCAAGTCCTGGGGAGAGAGAAACAAGACAGAAGAAGGAAGAAAATGTTACTTTCACCCCTCTAACAGTTATCTTGTTTGTTGTCATCTGTTGTGTTATGCTGGTCTTACTTTATTTCTTCTACAAATGGCTTGGTAAGAAACAACGGATAACTACGTGTGACTTATTTTTCTGCATGATTTTACTAGGTGTCTGGGTCTGAAAAGCTAGATTTCTAAACTAAAATTAATGTTATTTTTAAAAGTTGTTCTCTCCATTTTTGAGTTGAGGGTTGAAAAGATACAGTTGCTACAAAAAAAAAGAGAGCAGCTTTCTTTTATTAGCTCTGCGTTGCTGGCTCAAAATTTGAGGTTCCCTAAAGATCTGATTTCTTACTGACTTCAGAGGAACCTGTTGTGCAAAAAGTTTTGCCTGTTGGGGGCTTAACAAATCATGGTGGTGCATGATTTTGGGTAAAGTTATAAAATTCACCTTTCTTGCCTGTTTTTTTAATCAGTAATCTCCTTATGGGTATCAGAAATGCTTTATAGCCAGACCTTCACTACCAAAAAATCCCTCACCAAATGCAGCTAGCTGGTTTTATTGTTTGTCCACATTTAAGGATGCTTACCATATGTTCAGACACACAATATACATAAGTTAGAGCATGGAATATGTAACCAAGTGGTTCTTAACTATGTAGAAGTTTTTGGAAGGGATGGACTGTTTAGTATCTTAAAATGCCACCTAAATCATCAGTCAGATCTTTGGCATGCTAAATTTTTTATGTATTAGCAGACAGTGTGATTTAAGGGGGAATTTGAAGTGAGGAGTATTATCAGAGATTGAGAAAGCTGGTAGTCATAAAATAGCACTTTGACTTCAGGCAAAACCAAATGAAAGTGTGTGAAAGCAGTACCAGGTTACATATTTCTTTTTAAAGAAAAGGGAGGAAAATTTTTAAAAGAAATTTTCAATTCAAAAATTCTCAAACTCCCTGCTGTTTGCTTAATGACAACTTTGTCATGGCAGAGAGACTCAGAATTCAGCACTTTCTGTGATCAGATGACTATACTTTCCACTGAATGTACGGAGCAGTGCTAGAACTGTTAAGTTTATATCAAATGTACATTGTTGTGTTTGATTCTTGTTTGCTATTTTTTCTATTGTATTTTGTCACCAATTCTCACCTTCCATTCTTTTTATTTAGTGTATGTTATAATATCAGTCTTCTGCTTGGCATCTGCAATGAGTCTATACAACTGTCTTGCAGCATTAATAGGAGAAATACCATTTGGGCGGTGCAGGTATTGTACACCTTTCAATTATAAATGTGAGGTTTCTTGTGTGTATCTTCTGGTTGCTGCTCAAGGTAGTGTGAAAATATGAGAACAGTCTTGACAAATTTTTTCCTGTATAGTTTAGTGTGTGGGATTGTTGAAAAAGAAAATTAGAGGCTCCTTTCATAGATATTAAAGATGTCCGTAGTGTAATCAACAGTTGAAATAGTGTTGTGGGAGACTTACTACATTACATTTATTTGAAAGTATTGCTGTAATAAAACTTGAAAGGCTCTGCTTGGCATTCTGAGCTTGGTTTTTACAAAATTCTCATTGCCTGTAAGGTGTTCTCACTTTTGTTCACCAAAGAACTCTAAGGAACTGCTGCGCATTTGATCCTGTTTTATAGCAAGTACTATGCTATAGGCAGTAGAGACATTTTTTTGTTCCCTGATGTTGATCTGTACTGTACCTGTGACAGACCAAGTTTGAACTTTTTCTTGTGAAGGCAAACACATTGCTTATGTCCCCTTTTTACCACCTTCCCTGGATGTGTTTGCTAAAATGAGGACTGGCCATCAAAGCCCAACGTGGCTTACTGTGTGCAGGCATTTTTAATGCTGCCCAGAGAAGGGCTGGTACTCCAGTTGCAAGAGTAATGCCACCTGAGTGCAGAGAGAACAAATGGGCAAAGGAGAAGCTCACAGGATGAGAGCACCTTGTCAGCTTAAGGACCCATGATAGCACAGAAGTGTTTTGGCTGTTGCCGGCTTTCTTTTTTAATTTAATTGTTTTCTTTTAGGATTGCATGTGGCAACAAAAACATTGAAGTGAGACTTATTTTTCTGGCTGCATTCTGCATAGCAGCAGCTGTTGTCTGGGCAGTGTTTCGAAATGAAGATAGGTAAGTGATGCATTCTGACTTAAAAGTGTAATATGAATAATTGTCATTAATGAACTTCCCATCATATAACTAATTCTGGAGCAGAGCATCCTGCTAAACTCCAGTGCTGTTTTCAAAAAAAGTCATGAAAGTACTCATGAAGCTTAACAAGCATGGGAATAATAGAGAACAAAGTTATACAAATGAACTATGTGGTAATTTGAAGTTACAAAAAATTATGATGAGGAAGAACTAGCTTGATTGCTAATGAAAAAAAAAAGGGCAAAAATAGCATAGGAACCATAGGACCTGTGCTTCCTTCTATGGTCCAGTGGTAGCACAGGACCACGAATACTATAGTACAATCCTAAGTAGCATCTTGAGCCAGATGTTAAAGAGAGTTTCCAATCAAGTGAGCAATCATACAACTGAACACGAAGTCCCTGTTGTGGCCTCTGTTCAACTCATTTTTCTCTATGTGGTACACTGATGAAGAAGAGTTAGTTGTTTATGATCAGAGGCTAGTGTAAATTGGCCATCTTGCATCTAGTATTTTTGTGGGTTTGGTAGCAGTGCTTCCTAAAAAGTATTTTCTTGCTTTCCAATCTGTTTGTGATCTTGTTATTTCCTGCAAAATCTGAAATCATTATTGCCCTTAGATTGCAGCAGTAGTTTGAACAATGTATAAAAATGTGTTCTTATTTTTAGGTGGGCTTGGATTTTGCAAGATATTTTGGGAGTTGCTTTCTGCCTAAACTTTATTAAAACACTGAAAATGCCCAACTTTAAGGTACTGTAAGTTGCTTACCTTAAGAAAGTATTTTAACGTTAATTTGTAAGTTCAGTGCCAGGAAGCAGTCTTTCAACACTCAAGAAACATATATTTTAAAAATCTTTAACATTTCAAATCATTGGTAAAAGAAATTAATCCTGTTTTAAATGTTACGCCAGAATAAAAACGTGGAGTTGTGTGATTCTTCCTTTTTTTTTAAAATAAGAGGGTACAGTAATGGTAGCAGCTTCTAGCTATGCAGTCCTTGAAGACTTACAGTAATATTTTCTTCTTCTTTTGCCAGTCCTGTGTGATACTTCTAGGCCTTCTCCTTCTATATGATGTGTTTTTTGTCTTCATAACACCATTTATCACAAAGGTATGCCTGTGAATTTATCTTTAAAATAAACCCAAAAAATGTTGTCTAGTCACTGGTGCAGTGTTTTTGTCAAACAGATTACTATTTTCAGTGTTCTCGATGCAGAAATGCTGACTTGCTTTTCTTTTTCCTCATTTAAGACAGCAGCAACCTAAATTTTCACCATGTGTGGTCCATACAGCATAATGCTTCTGTAGGTGCAATAAATGTTGCTAAATGACTTAGTTTTCAGCAATCAAATGGCCAGAGTAAACTCTCTCCAACTGTGTGAGAGTGTGATGATGGAAAATTACTGTCTTCCAGTTTTCTACCTTCTTTTGCTTTTGACACCCATATATGGGAACATGCTCTAGTACTTTGTCATGCTCATTTGTAGTGTAGTAAGNATATATATATATATATAGAACATATATGCTCTAGTACTTTGTCATGCTCATTTGCAGTGTAGTAAGAACTGTATGCAAGCATACCTTTCATTTTGAAGCAGAAGGCTCATGGCAGAAAAAGCTGTCAGGTTTTTATCTAAACTACCAGCTATGCCTAGTGGATTTGTTGGTGATCTGTTGTTTTTGGTTTGTTTTTTTTTAAATGGTTATTTTAGGTTGGACTACATGTTTTTAATGTAAAGCAATACTGTGTAATACTGTACCATACTAGTACATTCCTTCCTGATATTCAGGATTTTTCTAATTCTGAATTGTAAGATGAGAAACAAGTAGTATATAGTATGAAAGTTTTGGTATATTAAACCACTAACTTTTGAAAAATGATCTTAATTTCAGAATGGAGCAAGTATAATGGTTGAAGTTGCAGCTGGTCCCTTTGGAAACAGTGAAAAGGTATGAACAGTTGTTTCAGTGTGTGCAACATAAGAATACTGACACTACGTAGTTAATAGTGTGCTTTTCAGCATAACTTTCTCACAAAATATAGCCAGCTTCTGCTATTTTCTTTTAAGTATTAAATACCTGTTGACTTGGGTTTGATCCTAGAATGATGGAAACTTGGTGGAAGTGCCTACTGAACGCTCAGCTCCCCATGAGAAAGTAAGGATTGTATTTCAGATACTGGATTTTTAAATGATTCCCTCTGAAAAGACTATTCTTTTGGGGAAAACCTGACTGTCAAAATTTATCTTCAGGGTTGTGGATATGATTGATCAATACTCTATAGTTAGGTTAATAATCCAGACTCGTTATTCCCATTATATGGTTAACTGTTGTTTTAACTGTTGTTTTTTTTGTGTATGTGCATATTATTTGTAAATCTGAAATTCCAGCTTACCTGTTGCCTGAAGCTTTATCCACTCTCTATGTTGGTTTCTGGTTTTTACTTTAGGTTCTACCTATTTTGAAGTTCTACATTAACCATAAATTAATTATATTAAAACTTTATTAATTTACAAAACAAAGCCAGAATGCTTTAGATGAGATTAATGTGAACTTCTGAAATACTGTTTTATAGTTACCTGTGGTTATTAGAGTGCCTAGACTTGAATACTCTGCATCAACACTGTGTGACATACCTTTTTCATTGCTGGGTTTTGGAGACATTATTGTCCCAGGTAAGAAAATTATTTTTGGCAGTTTAATTTATGATTAAGTATATTGGGTTTGAGTCTCAACTGGCTTTTATTAGAGTTTATTCTACGAAGTAATTACTAAATCAAATACAGTAGTTTGTCTTGATCTCTCAGTGCGGAACACAACAAAAGCCATGATATAAGAAAACTAAGTAGTAAAGGGTTTTTGCTTTTCTATGGCACTGTATTGCATAAATACAAGTCTCTCAGTATTTATTGAACATCTGAGAAATCTCACATGAAACAAGTATTCTGTGACTTCATAGTGTTTTTGTATTCTAGACTATCTAGTTAGAGGTGAGGTAACAGAAAAGGTGTATTATTGAAGTTTTCCTTCTTTGTCAAAGAGCTGAATTTTGCAGTAGTTGGAGGAGTTTTGAGCAAATGAAGTGAGGCCCAAGCACCATCTCATGAACAGGATACAGGCAAAATTGCTGATTGTTAAGGGCGAGCACTAAAATCCTTTTGAAGACAAGTACTAAATGAGGTTGTTACTCTTTAGTATTAGAAAATTGAAAATAACACAATGTAATTAGCTAGCTTAAGAAACCAAAACCTTTAAATACCAAGCTCATCTATCTTACATTTCCATTATAGTTTTAATTTTCAAAAACTACCTTAGAATTTAATAAGCTAGTTCTTGGTTTTCTAGAAATAAATGGGAAGAAGATAACCTATAATAATGGGAAGTCTTACTAGAAATTCTTTTTATGCTGCTTTGATTTGGAGGACTGGGGAGAAAACAAATCATGGCTAAATATATCACTGATCCTTTTTTTTTTTTCCCTTCCAGGGCTTCTGGTTGCATATTGTCGAAGATTTGATGTACAAACAAGTTCCTCTTCTGTGTACTACATCTCCTGTACAATAGGTAAATGATATTTCAGCAATGTTAATCTTCATGCTAGCTTTCTTAAGTGGCAGAAGGATATAGTTTTCTTCAGGTAAAGTTTCAGTATTGTCAAGAATCTCTTTATAATCTCTTTTTAATATGCCTACCCATATTTAAGGTGAGTATTCTTTAGTCAGCTGCTTTGAGAAAGCTTGCAAATAAAGAGCAGCCTATTGTCCCGCTTTAATTTGTATTAACACGGAAGCTATTACTTATACAAAATAATTCTGGCTTACTGAATGAGTGACAATGTAAAAATTCACCTGTTTTTGATTGTGTATGCATAAATATCTTTTTATAGCTTATGCCATTGGTATGGTGCTGACTTTCATTGTCTTGGCCTTAATGAAGATGGGACAACCTGCCCTTCTCTATCTTGTACCATGTACACTCATTACTAGCTCACTTGTTGCTTGGAGGCGCAAAGAGATGAAGAAGTTTTGGAAAGGAAGCAGTTACCAGGTAGGCTGGAGGCCTTGAATATTTTGTTGTCTGAGTGCTTGGTAATATTATCACCCACAATCCAATTTTTGCTAGTATTCATGTTATCTTCTGGAACTAATAAGGAAAAGAAGTCTTTACTCTTAAGAAGATCTTAGTCTAGTAGTTGACATGGCAGAACAAAGCTTAAGTGAGATGAAATAGCTGGTTCAGTTCTCATAGGGAAAAAGTAATTGGTTTTGTTTTCTTCTAATTTTTTTTTTCATGTTTTAACATTCCTACACTATCATCTTGATGTGGTATAACATGAGTCACTGAACTAAACATGCTGATTCCAATCTGTGCTAGTCCTTTATTAAGAGACAGTTCAAAACAGTTGGGGATCAACTAGAATTTCAGAAACTTTCCATGCATTGGATGGATTACATGAAGCATTTGGCAACAAAAGAGCTGTGTGGGTATATAACTGTTTTCTATAACAGTGCACACTGTGTGCATGCTGCCTTGGGTATTCTGCATTTCCCCTGTTACCTCTTAACACTACCCAGGAACTGCAGTCCTTCAAATCCCAGCAGCTGTTTGTCTTTGCCTGTTGACATGTACATTCCCTGTGATTTGACTTGCTGTAGTAACCAAGTAGTCCAGTATTGTTTGAAATCAGAAGCTATCACCTGTAACTAATCTGTGTTAAACTCAGCTCAGAGAATGTATATGGTCTGTTGTGGGGGGAAGTGAGTGATGCGAAGTTGATCATGGAAAGGAGCAGCTCCTGCTTTTTCAACTTCTAGACTGCAAGGTTCAAGTGGATCAATGAAAATGAGGGTGATGGTAATTCCTGTAAATGTAAAACTACAAGGCACTCAGGTCCCATAGTACTGTCAGCTAAACACTGGCTTTTGCGGCTCTAACTAATACTCTACACCTGCTTCAGCTGGAGGTTGACTAGGTCTGAAATGACTCTGGAGGTCTTCAGCTTTGACTAGATGCCATCTTTTTGCCTACAAAACCAACCCTTCTCCTTTCATATGGTCAGTGAATAGATGTTTCTGTGAAGAACAGAGTGAGTTTGGCTTACCATGCTTTTGTATATAAATTGGTGACTGCTATTCTAAACTAAAATGTTGTGTATGTAAAGCCCAATAACTCCGGGTGTGTTGCAGGGAAAAAGCTTTGCAGTTTATTTTCCTCACTAGAGTTCTGAGGAAGATTGTCCTAAGTAAATCTGGCAGCTCTTTTTAGTGACAAAAATTTCTTGCGCTTCTTGGAGCAAAACTCATACTTGGAAGAATTATGTTGCTATAGTAGTTATTTCATGTCCTTTCAACTGGGTTCTTGAGGGATTAAAACTGCTCTGAATTTCAACTTGGTTTGAGCTCAGATGACTTAATTCTGGCACAATTTAAAACGCTGATTTCCACCACCCACAATTTAGGCTTGTCTGTCATTGAACACCTCTCTGTAACTTTACTAACTCCTATTTTTCTACTAGCTTTCTGAAGAACTTTTTCAATATTAGGGCTTTTTCCAGAGGGTGTTATTCAAGTCGCACTGCAGTGTTGATTCTTCTTGTATATTGTCCTCTTCACATAAAACTGTACTTTAAACTGTCCTTATTGATCTTATGAACAAACATGCAAAAAACCCCAACCCCACTCAACCCCAAGGTTGAAATCTCCAGGTTTCAGTGCTTATTCTGAGGAGGGAAGATATAGAAAGGTGATAGAAGACTATTTTTTGCTGCAACAATGTTAATTTGGACTGGAGCAGAGCTGTGCACCATTGACAAGGGTGACCAGACTTCTGTAGAGGTTTGCTTTTACCTCATGTTAGAGCAAAGTGTCCTAAGAACAGGGATACAAGAGTGTATCAGGTGAATAAATTTCATGAATGCTGCTGTTTGTTTGTAGTCCATTAGTTAGCTTTTTGGAGTTTGGAATTTTTCTGATTTTTTTTTTTTGTTGTTGTATATGATTTTAATAATGGAATGAATTTTATTTAGGTATCGGACTCCTCCAGGACGCCTTTGCTACAAGGTGTGATTATAGCCTTCTTTTAATGCAACTTTATTAATCATCATATGTTTCTCTTTTCTTTTCTCCCCTTTGCTTCCTCTGTGTCTTTCATTTTACTGAGTAATTCACTAGAGGAGGGTAGAAGTTAAGACAAGCTATAAATCTGGGTTTATGCTTAGGTGATATTCTGTTTTGTTTTGATTTTTTTTTCTTACTTCTTTCTTTAAAAGAATACAGAAAAACTTAATATTAAGTACTAATGGAGCCATGATTCCTAAGCCTGACGGCAGGCTTTGTATGCCTTTATGCTATAATTTCCCAAATCCCTAGGAGTATCTTCAAATATTTAGAACTGATGTTAGTTCCTCTACTGTTACCTGTATGGAAGCCCTTCACCTAATTTTTCTGTGCCACTGTATTGACATGAAAACTAACTTAGTGCTACACAGCAATTTTGTTGTCCTCTGTTATAATGCTCAGCATTATAATTTGCCTTTAGTAATTATATCTATAGTCTCTTTATCATGTTTTTACTCAACAATATACTTTATCCCATACTGTCTGCAGTGCTTGCAGCGGGATAGGGAGCAAGGATTTGGACTAGTAGCTTTTGTGGTCTTGTTGCTGCACAGCTTCCAGACTGCAGTGAGAAGGTTTAACCTTACTAGGCTGTAGCCTCGTCTTGAATCATAGTCAGCAGTCTAGAGATACTTATCTATTTAGAAAGCATAGCTTGTCTACCCTATACACTGAAGACAACTGGAGGTGGTGAACTCTGCCTAAATCCTAAATTCTGAACCGAAAAGTACTTTCCTCATTAGCTTCTTTCTTCTAATAAACAGTACATTAACAATTTAAGTCTCATTAAAAAGCCTTGATAATGAAGAAATTGGATACAAACCTAGGAAGAGGTTAGGAATTGGGAGGGGTTCAGTGCAAATTCAAGTGAGATGGCCAGACTCTGTAACTTCAAAATTTTCTTTCCTGCTGTGTGCACACAAGTTCTTGAATCGGGTTGTTAACATTAGAGTTTCGCTTTCTACTTCATACGTAGAAGAAATACTTGACTCCCTAAGATAGCTCTGAGGTCCCAGAATTCTTAACCAAAAGCATTTCTGTTTCTGCATAATGGTGCAGTCTTAAATTCTAGTTATGTTGTGTGTGGTACAATCTATGAAATCATTTTAGTAACATAATGAAAAATCCAGTGGGCTAATGCAATTTTGAAGTCTTCTAGATAGAATAGTCTTGCAGCTTTTTAGTTAGTCAGTTTGAAGTATATAGCAAGCTTTCCTATCTCCCTGAAATGATAAATCCACAGATTTTTCATTGGCATGGTACATAGCATGCACCTGCTGTTTAGTATTGTAATTTTAAAGCACATTTTTAGATTCTTGCAAATAAATCATAGCTAAAAGTTGTTGAGGATTATGTGAATGCAACATCATCAGAGTGAATCCTGCAAGCATGTGCAGGATGCACATGTACATGTCTGTACTCTCTACAGACAGGAATTTGTAGTGCCATTTCCAGTGTGGCTTGGGAGGGGGGACATTGGGAGTTTGGTTGTTTTTTCTGTTCACCATGTTAGGATACCTTTGTAACTATAAATACATTTCTGTTTAACCTATCTTCCCCTTCCCACCCCTTAAAAACCGTCAGGAATTCAGATGTGGGAGAAAAGCATCTGACTCTGTTCCACTTCAAAAATGTTCAGCAGCTCTCCACAATGGATGATCTGACTGCTTTGGCTCTTTTGAGACTTGAAGCAACAACTTTGCCCAGGATTTTAGTGTGGTGCCTTCATCTTGCTGCTGGTTGTTGAAAAGATTTCTGCAGCTTTTTGCCAAGGCTTTGAGGACAGGGTTGTACTGGAAGATCTTACAACTGAGATACACTTATGGAAAAAGCTGCTTAATGCAATCCTACGCTTTCAGAAGAGCATCTGTTGTTGCTGACACTTCAAGTTGTGAGCTATCCTTCTCTGTGGTGGAGAGATTAGAAATGGAGTGGGGTAGTTTTCTTTTTTTTGGTCTTGTAACATCTGTGTGTATCACAAAACCCCAACACCCTTTATACAGTGTAGCCATTTGGGTATTAAAGTTAACTTAAAAATCTGATTTATTAGGCAGACACTTTAAAATTTAAATACAGGTGGTATCTTCAGCATAAGTACATTTTGTGATACTTACCTTGTAGGTTTAAGAGAAGAATCTTTTGATATTGGAATACACTGTATTGTTGCAACTAGTGTTAACTCCTCCTTCTAGAAGCATCTTGTCAATTTAATAGGGAAACATTTTACAATAGTGCCTACCAAAATTACTTTCTCTATGCCAGCTGTTAGATGATCCTCCCTAGGATGAAGGAAGATACATGGCATTATTTGATATAATGTGGTACTGTGTGGGTTGTTTTTTTTTGTTGTTATTGTTGTTTCCCTGGAAACAAATACTTCAGTCCTCACGCAAAATGATGGTTTGACTTCTGTAATTGTAGGGAGTGTTTTGCTTTGGGTGATTTTTGATGTGGTTTTTGGTCACAGTGGAGGGGGGAAAATTCTTGAGACACTGAAGTGAATGCAAAGTTGTTATTATCACAGGAGCTTGGTATTCACTGCTGGACTGAGTTTGTGCTATTGCTGTAGCTCGTTCTTGGGTATATTTGCAAGACTAGTGCCTGCCTTAATTCTTCTGTCTTAATTCTGACACACAAAGGGTGGGGTGTGGAAGACCTTTTCTGGATTTAGTCAGATTGATATTATGGCCACTAGGCTCTCCTAAGCCTTACCCAAGCCCTAGTGACTTGTTTCTGCCTTGGTCAACTTACTGCTCAGCGTGTTGGTGTGTCTGGATTGGGAAATGGTTTATTTAAGCAAACCTGCTTTTCATAAGGTATGTTTGCATGCCTTGTAATGAAACAATTCTATTGGCATAAAAGAAGATATGGCACAGAGGTGGGTCATGGCTAGAGTAGAAGAGAGAAGTTAATGGAATTACTCTCTTTGCCTTATATGTAGAATTATACCACACTAAAGCACATATGACACAACAGTGTTAGAGCCTGGCTTTGTCTTGCCAAGCATCCTCCAGTGGGTGCTAATGCCTCTTCCCAGAGAGGAATGCAGAGCCTTTATTACCTTGGAGCAGCACGTAAGTGCATAGGGAAACAGGCTGCTTTTTAGTCAGAAAAAGTGCAACCTTGTCTTGTTATTCAGGTGCCCTAATCAGTTACATTAATAGGAAATTATAATCAGTCTATAGTTTAGATTCTTTTCTGTTACAGGACTTGACAATTCCATTTCCTTTATACTATTTAAAATAAAAGGAGAATTCACAAAGAAATGTTGCCAATACAATTAGTTTTTACTAACAGTTATATAGCTAGCCTTTTACACCAATGAAAAGAGAGCTAGTCTTTTCTATTCAAGTTATTGCTTGCTACCTGTAAATGTTAGATCATAGAATCATAAAACAACCCCAGTTGGAAGGGACCCACAAAGATCATCAAGTCCAATTCCCATTTAGGCACAGGACAACCCCAAGGTCACACAAGGTGACTAAGGGCATTGTCCAAGTGTCTCAAACTCCACACGAGTTGGAGCCATGACCACCTCCCTGGAGAGCCTATTCCAATGCTCCACCACTTTCTCCTTACATCCAACCTGAATTTCCCTCGGGACAGCTTCATACCATTCCCTCGTGTCCTGTCACTGTTCACCAAAGAGAAGAGTTCAGCCCCCACTCCTTCCCCTCTGGTAAGGAGGTTATAAACTGCCATGAGATCCTCCCTCAGTCTTCTCTTCTCTGGACTGAACAGGTCAAGTGATTTCAGCCTTTCCTAGGCTGATAGATAGGATCCTAGGGTCTATTTCCAGTTATGCAAACCATGTCTTCAAAAAATTTGCTTAACCCAATTGTTTTTTGTTCTCTGTATTTAATAATTGAGACACTTTTGACTCATAAGTTTAATTTCTTGTAGAGGGCTTGGATCCTTTGTTGGATTAGCTAAGAGAGCTTTGATTATTTGGCTTGACTACTTCTCTGATCTATAGAGGACTGCCTATCTGTATGCTGCTAAAATGCACTCTAACACATGTTTAATTATATTTCTCTTAGCTAACAAATACTTTGGACCAATGAGGGGAAAGGAGTATTTCTTTAGTAAGAGTAATTTCTTTTTTCCTTTTTACATTTAGATGATGGAACACCTGGATTATACAGGAAATGAAGAAAGCACAGTATCAGCCAGTGAACAGCCTGGAGGACAGTAACATGTAGGATCCTGATTGAAAATAGTATTCAAATTTTCTGCAAGTGCATTACAGTAAATTTGGTGAAGTTTTACAATAGAATATCTGTGTAAAAGGGTTTTTTACTCCTGCACCTATATTTTTATGGAAAATATTGTTAATAATGTGAAAGTAATCAAAATAGACTTGCATTTTTACAGCCAAACCCTAGCTAGTAAAATGGTGCCTTATTTCAATTTCAATAAAAGGATATTTTCTATGCAATTTTCCAAATGTGTTTCTATACAGTATATTTTTATAAAAGCTGCAAACTCATGTAAGTTTGATGCATGAAATAGTTTCTTAATTTTGATTGACTAGTCAAGTTCCATGTAAAAAAAATACAGTACTCTTCATAAGATTTCTTTCCAAATTTTGAATGCAAAGATTGCTAGTAATGTAACTATAGCAACCAAAGAATGAAACTGTAGTTCCATTACTACAAGTAATTGAATAAACAGTGTGTCTGTTAGTCTGTGTACACTGTAAGCCATAAAATAGATAATAGGGCAAATTTAACTTGGGGTTGTGAGCTCCTTTCCCTTCCCCATAGCATCCCTGGCTTATGCCTTAATTGTGGACATTGTTAAGCTTTGATGCAAGTCTTTGGATTGTATACATTGCCAACCATTTCCAAAACAATAAAAGGGAGGTGGTCCTGGAAACTTGGGTGCAGCTCCTGGAATAGCTGCCAAACAACACGGTGCAAAAGGCAAGTGGGTTTTTGCTCAAGAAGTTCTGTGTGGGTGTGTGTGTGAGAAATGTTAACTCTGGCTTGGTTCTTCTCCTTCCCATTGAGACTGGGTCTTCATTTGGCTGTGGATTGGCTCATAGGAATGAGGAAAGACAGGACAGATTTCTTTGGCTTTTGCATCTATACCTTTTTTTCTTTTCCTTCTTTTTTGAAAATTCTTTTCAATTGATATTCAAAACAGCTGTTTTGAAGAGTGCTAGTAGTGCCTGTGGTTAGTTAAGGCCAGTGTGTGTGTTTAACCTGTTTAATTTTAGTTTGTTTTAACTTTTAAAGACTTGGAAAAAGAGAAATAGTTTACATCATCATTTTGTATTTAGAAGAGCTTGAGTTTGACACTCTTTCTTTTTTCAGGAAACTGCAAATTGAGAGGAATTAGGCATAAAAAATTTGTGTAGCTGTAATGCTAACACTTGACACCAAAGAAAACTGGAGAAGGCAACAACAGAAAACCACTGAGTTCACTTAGTGCTAGTGTCAGGTAGTTGTTAAAACAATTTTTCCTATTCTTTAAATGAATGTCATTCCTGTAGTCAGCACAGGTTCAAGAACCCTGGAGAAACAGCCTCATAAGCACATGCTGGGCAATGGCAGTAGAGGCTTTCCTGTGGTGCCTCATGTAAGTGCCTCAGTGTGCATCTGAAGGTCACCTCTAGACCTTTATAGTTAGTTTAGGGTATGTTGGCTCAGGAAAACTTACCCAGATTAAATGAGTAATTTCTAGATTTACTTTGGAAGCATGTTAATTGAGACAATTGTAAATGTATATTGGCAATTAACAAAGGCTTAATGCAAATTTACTGCTTTACATAATTTATATTGAGTTTAAACTTTTGTTTGCAAGAGTCAAGAGCAGACAAACTTAGAGCCTGAGTATCAGTTGTCACCATTCACACAGAGTGCCTGTGGTGCCAGTTGATACTGGTAAGAAAACCACCTTGTTTGCAACTTCCCTAGGAAAACAGAAATTTCCAACAGTTTTCATATTAGTAGTTGCCCCTATTGACTTCCTTGATGTAAGCTTGAATGGACAGAATTGATCAGAATACAATGATCTTGTGCATCATCTTCAATTTTTATTTGACTAGCACTTTAATAAATGACAGCATACCTCAGTGTTCCAATAGCAGACTGAAAACTTGTCTTCTGATGTGTTGTCGTGCTCTTTGACAAGCCCAATACCTGCCAAATTTAAATGGTTATGAAGAAGTTTCTGGAAATTCCTGAAAGAGGTAAAGAAGTCATAACTCCTCCAAAGTCATGCACAGCTCAAAGCTCTCAGAAGCTTCATAAATCTGTGTAATATGACTCTTTTTTCTCTTTGAAATCTGCATGGTTAAATTTTCAGCTATCAATGGTGATGGAATTAGTATAAATAAAGAAGACTTTTTGCAACATAACTGTATTCAGCAGCTGGTTGTGGAAACCCTATCTTGTTCTGTGTTTAATTACACTCCGTGCCTGATCGTGCCTGAGGTTTCACACACGTGTGCTACGGTTTAATGTGATCTAAACTAACTTTTTCCTTTCAAATGCTTAGGTACTTCGTTTTACAAAAATTAAGAATGGAGTTTAGAATTTTATAGAAGTTATAGGTTAGTATTGACTACTGGAATTAGGTTTTTATAAGTTCAACAGAACTGATTGCAACACTTAGCAATTTTTAATGTTTTCGATATTAAATTCATTTGGGCTAAACACTGTTAAAAGCCTTTTTAGTCATACTTTAATATAAAAATCTTACTACCTTTTCATTGCATGTTTACTGACAACAGCCCCTTCATGACTCTTCAGTTATCACTTTAAGAATGTTATTAATAAATATTACTTGGGGAAAAAAAAAATAGTTGAGTAATTGCTTTGTTCTGGCTTGTCTTTTTCTTACCTGTGAACATTCATGGCAAAACAGTTCATTATACCAAGTAAATTAAAAACTCATGATACACCCCTATAAACACGTAGTTGTTTTTTATCTCTCCTGTCTGATGTACCAAAGTTACAATTCCGTTTGTAAATATCTGTGTGGTGGGTTTGGTGGATTGCTTTTTTTTATTTTTTCGGGGCAGTGGGAAGAACTGAAGTCTGTGAATTGAGCTACATCACTTTTACTGGTCTAACTCAGCAAATGCTTGTTACACTGCTGTTAGTAATGTATGTGGAAGTATACCTGAGTAACAGTGAGGTAGAAATTTAACACGTGCAAGCTTCTTGATGGTAACAAGGTTACTTGCATTCAGCCTAGGAAAGAGTTGAAGAAGCTTTGTTCAGCTGAGGGTACTTAGCCTTAGACATGAAGGGCAAGAAAAAGCCAAGCTTCAGTTTTGAAACCCAGGTTGGGTTGGAAATGTTGGGGGGGAGAGATCACAAAACCTGAATACACTTAGAACCCTGTGATAGTGTGTTTGTATTTAACATGGTTTTTATGTATTTTAGGCCTCTTCTACTCATACACTGGAGGTCTCAGTAGCACTGAGTCATAGAAAACTAAACTTCGACTAAACTCTTACATTTCAGCACATTTAAAAGTTGCCTTTGGATTTGTAGTTTTCAGAAGCTAAAGCACTGTTTTATTTTCAAGTAGCCTGTATTTTTTGCTGTATGAATGATTTATCTTTCTAGTTTTTGAGGAAAGAAGGAGGAGAGCAACTCAGACTTACCCCTTTCGTCAGAAATGAGTGATCAAAGTTCAAGGTTTTGTATTCTTGAGAGAGGCTGATGATGGAGGCTCAGGTATCTCTGGAATCCCTCTTATTTATGAGGAATGTGCAAGATCCTGTTTCCCTGAACACAGGGCATCAAATAACTGAGAATAGGCTTCTTGCTTGCAGCTCTAAGACCTTTTAACTAAGAAAGTGTTTAGATCAAAGAGCCTCCCTTTTAGCTTTCTCTTAGGAGCGTGCTCACAGGTATTCTGCTGTCTGGCTTTCTGTTCCCTCTCCCTGCTTGAGCACATACTCTCCTCCTTTCTTTCCTCCTTTCTATTTGGGGCAATACCAGCATGTTTTGAAGTATCTTTGCATATTACTTTGTCTAGAACAATAATATGTGCCTCTTTCCCAGTATGGAGACCAGCATTTATGAAGAGGTTTAATCTTCTGGATTCTTTTAAAGCAAATGCAACAGTTGTCCCTCCAGCTCAACCCACCAGTATCAGTAATTTAAAACAATAGTTTATCTTCTGCACATGCTTATTTGTTCTGTGGTCCTACTGACTTTCTAGGGTTTCATTAATGTTGATGCAACATCATGGCTTAGATTTGGGGGGGAAAAAAAGTATGCTACAGTTTTATCAGAGGCTGAAATGCTCTTGTGCTCGTTATCTCTGTGTTTTGCAGGAAGCCTTCCAGAATAGATCAACATGTATTGTACACGTGTGGGAATACAAGGAAATACAACAGGTATTGGTACATTTACAAGTTAACGATAACTCAGTTACTTTACTTTGTTGTGTTGTGTCCCTATCAAGGCTACAAGAAAAGTTGGATCCTTTTATTAAATGTTTCTTTCAAAAGGTAACAAAGATTATGCTGGGAAACTGAGCCATCCTCATGGAGTTAAGGCAGCTAACTGCAGATGATTAGCAAACAGATATTTCTCTGGTAGATGAGTATTTCACTGGTAGCTGACTCAAAAATAATTTTTTTAAAGTAGATTTACTTTATAGTAACAATAGAATAAAAGAGCAAATGCACACCCTTTTTTGTAGGAAATGGAACAGCAAGCCTCGGCAGGACAAAGTGATACTTTTTGTCAGGGTCACTGTCAAATATGAATTCAAAGTTGGACAACTAAGACCAGTCCTGTAACAGGCCTATCTAAAATTTTACCTTTTGGTTATGAGATACCTATCCTGGGATTAAAAAGAAAAAAAAAAAAAAATGTCAAGAAACAGAGCTCTGTAAGAATACCAGTGAGCATGTCTCAGATTTATAAGGTCTCCAAGTCTCAGATTTATAAGTCCCGGAACCCGGTAGACCTGACAGCTTCTTGCAAAGCCATTTGTTTAGACTGTTGCACTGTGCTGGTACTGTCCTTGCTGCTGCTGCCTGGCTGGACAGAGGAGCAGCACCTCTGGCTGCCACTTTCCCCACTGGCTAGGGCAGCGCTGCCATGGAAGGAGATGCTGAGTCTCTGCTTCCTGCATGTGGAGCTTTATGCTAGGGGCACCTCACTGTCTGTCCAACATGCACCAGCTCAGCTGATAACAAGTGAAAACTCAAACCAAGAATTTGTGAGGCCAAAGATTGCAGTAGGAACAATTTTTCACAGGGAAGCTTTAAAAACAATCCTGTAAAAGTTGTGGGGGGTAGAAGTTCCGAAGGAACAAAAATGAGGTAAAGTAGGTTTTGTTATTTTTTTAGAAGCAGACACTGATAAAATCTTGCAAGGGATCAGCTTTATGGTGTAAATGTCCCCAGTCTGTTCCTGGGGCTACTGGTTTTACAGATGTAAATAGAGACGTGGGGGCACACCCTTGCCAGTCCTGTGCAAGACTTAAGCCTGTGTTGGTTAAGCTCTCAAACACAGTTTTCTAAGCAGTAAATAATGTATGATATTCCCAAATACATAATATGCTTGCTTCTTACTTTAGATGATGGGCTGGATAGTGCATCTTTTTTTGTACAGTTATGGAGCATGTTGAAAGAAAAATGGCCTGTTCAGAACTACTGTGTGCACTCCATTAGCTCATTAACTTCAATATCTCTTTCTATTAATATGCAATATCTTTAATGCAGATTTTAAAACTGGAAAACCCATGCTCTCATTTGCCTTATTTGGATGTGACAAGCCATACTGCAAAGCCAAACTTGAGTTACTGGTTTTGCACTCCTAGCTTGGCGTGTTAGGTCATTGGGCCCTTTGCAGTACCATCAGAAAGCCACTCTACAATCCTTTCCTAGTATTGGTGGTAATTTGCCAGTCCTAGAAAAACAGGGAAGCACTGAAAACCTGAGAAGCCTCATAGAGCTTTCCCCACATCCTGTTGCAGAGCAAATGGCTGACCTTGTATAAGCCCTACCTCAACACCTTCATGCAGGGAAAACAGCCTCGTTGTGTTGTGATGGGTTAAGAGGGAAGAGGAACTACACTGGTGGCCTTCAGGTGATACCAGCTCTTATCTCTGAAGGCATGCTACCTGCATGTCCCCTTTTTATAATTACTTTGCACAGTAAGATGCCAATGCTGTTTTGCCAATTTTAGTACATGAGCAGTTCTGTTACTTTACGTACTTGGCTTGTGAAATTGGAGTCTAAATCAGAGGGGATAATATATTTTATGACTTAGATATGCAAAATTAACTTAATATACATTATTTTTTTTCCTGCTATCTCTTGGATTTACGCTAGATTTTATGACCTATTTCTTGAAGGTACAGCTAAGGCATTTGCTTCCTCTGAGGGAAAACATCTTAGCTGTTAAAGCTAACACATTGCTCAGACTAACTACTCTTTTTTTTTTTGAAAAACCTTGGTATAGTGCAGAGAGATTACTA
Source organism: Bucco capensis (assembly GCA_013396975.1). Lineage (NCBI taxonomy): Eukaryota > Metazoa > Chordata > Aves > Piciformes > Bucconidae > Bucco > Bucco capensis. Next base: position 754,524 of record VWZO01018873.1, on the reverse strand, counting down.
AATATTTGGGACCTCTTCAGAAGATGTGTAAATCTGGAGCATACCACATACCAACAAAGTAACCACAATTTCTGAACAGTTTGAGGTTGTTAACAGTTGTTAAGTTAAACATTTTTTTTTTTTTAGTGTTATATTCCCTGGCTTTAATGGAAACTAGCCTCCTTTTAGGTTATATTTCCTAAGTGTTGTTATTAACAGCAGTAAGCTGTTTCTACTTCTTTCCATTTTGAAATACTATATTTTGAAGTGCTGAAAACCTGCATGTTTGTAATTTTATTTGGTGTATTATCTGAGAGGTATTTTCACAGAAACTCAGCAACTCCCAGCACTAGAAAAACCTTTCACAAATAATGGAGAAGACTTACAGATCCTATTAACCTGTGTCATCATACCCTTTTTTGCTTTATTTGACAAACTTCACACTTGCATGTTGAAAAAATAAGTATCTTAAATATTCAGGAGTAGCAGTCAGAATGGAAACTGGTGAGTTGCTGCTTTAGCTATGGGTAGACAGCTGATTTACCTAGATGTATCAGAAATGGACAAACATATGGCCAAGGAAGGGGGAGGGAAGGGAGTTGGGAGAATTCATCCTTGTTAAAAGAAAAGTAAATCAGTAATACCTCTTTCTGTCATAGATGACTGTAGTAAGGGACAAAAATGGTCTCAACACAGAATCTGTTTGACCTCGAGTAGGATATTAACTAGATCTCCTTATCAGTTGGCATTTGCATCTGATTTAATTACATGAACTCCAGCACATATTTTGAACAACTTTAAAAGAACAACTGCAGAATAATAGAATGTATTTCTGGTAAAACTTTTTACAGAGTCAAACAAAAAAAGTCAAAACCAGATTACTTTTTTTAAAAATGGTAATTCATTTAACTTCTTATAAAGAGGAATGCTGTATTTTAATTTTGTATTTCTGTGCATGAGTCAGTATTTCATCTACATGAGGGTGAGCAATCAAACAACCTCATCCCATCTACTGGAGATTGGAATACTGAGATAAGGGCTTCCTTATAGAGGTTTCTTACAATCCTTTAGCACTTATTGCAGTGAGATCAAATTACAGCTGGTTTAATGCCATATAAAACGTATTAAGGTTGACATCACAAATTTTACTAGTTCTGATGATGGTTACATAACAAACTCAAAGTGCCAGTGACAGACTGATAGTTTGGTTTGAGATATAAAAACAAGATACAGCAACCACATAGCAGAAGTTTTGTTTAAACCAGTTATATTGCGTTTTAGATAACAGAAGTTTGCTTCAGGTTAAAGGCCCTTAAATGCAATAAGGTATAAAATAATGCTTCATTCTTTCCTTCTAATTGACATCTGACAGTTGTTGATTTGGAAGGAAATGCCAGAGGAATTTTGAGGTGATCATTTGTGTGGTTGAAAGTTAACACCTAGGGTGACAAGTAGCAAATACTTCTACTGCTTAGCCTTCTAAGGTTGAGCTACTGTCATGAAAACAACATCAAGAGTCACCTTTTTGAATGACTAACGCTGCTAGCTCAGGGTCAGATCAAATCATGCTCTGCATGGCTGAGCAACGTAATAAAAGGATGTAAGGTGACTTCCTTATGCCATGTGCCATCACTCCCAGGTCACAGGGATGTAGTTCACTGTGGTGCTATGTCCT
>VWZO01018873.1:731447-752845 GCA_013396975.1 Bucco capensis | reverse complement strand
CCCCCCCCCCCGAAGTCTGATGTTCCCCCAGACACAGTGGGGCAGAGAGGATGTTGATGACTCATTTTCCCTTCATTTTCTTCACAAGCTGTTCCAGTGGAACAATGTGCTGTCTGTCCATCTAAGCTTATCACAAACAGTTTAACTCTGCAATAATTTGATATCAATCTCTTCACAGTTTTGCAGGATCAACAGGAAAAAAAGGAATGGAAAATTCCTCACCTCAAGTATGTTCTCCTAAAACAATAGCTTGTACCAGAGAAGTCTCATGCCCAGGCTGGCCTCCAGCTACCTTTTCTTAATTCCCCTGCTCCTTCTAGTTTTTGGATTTTAAAATATTAGAAGCCAATGTGATAACGTGATGATAATCAAGTCAGTGTAGCCCAGATATTGCTGTAAGATGAGATGAAGGACTTAGTCATAGAAGAACTTGATCATGAATGTCATACGGGATGTGAGGAGTTTTAGATTAATTAATTGGAAAGGGAAAAAGAGGAAGGGAGGAAACAGGAATGTGGTAGTTTGTCAGAAATGCTTTATAGTGTTAGCTGAAGAATTCAGAAAGTCCCCCGTTTTCTTTGCCTTCCTTTGGAAAGTTCTTGAACTGTCTCCAGAAAATTTTACAGTGCTTCCAGTGCTCCTTCTGTTCCTGCTCTGTAAGCCAAGAACTAGCACTAGCACATGGGAATCCGGGTGGGAACAAGTAGCTGCGGATCAGCAGGCTTCGGTTTTCTCCTGCAGTTAAGAGAGTGAATTTAGCCTATTAAGTTTTCCCTGGAAACGCCTAATTTTCCTATTCTATGGAAATTAAGAATCCTGGGAGCCTAATTTTCATACCTATGTAAGATAGTACAAATTCTTCTGAAGTTGACAAAAACAAGCATTAGGAGCTCCCCTGCAGTTGAGGAACTCCCTGCGGCAACACCAAAGTGTGGAGCTGAATTCCCGCAGTTCCGTGCGTCTTCTCAAATTTGCACCTATTGTTTGCAGCAGATGGGTTCTGCTACCAGAATTTACTACTGGACTTGCCCTGCTAAATGGCTGTTAACGCCAGGATGATTTTGTTTCTTCTTATCTACAGTTCAAACTAGCAGCTGCCGATTCAGCTGCCTTTTTTTTTTTTTTAGTGCTAGGTTTGATTTCGATCATCCTTTTCTTAACCATTGGAGTAGGTCTAGTAAATTTGGTAGCGTACCCATCCTCAGGCTGTGAAGAGACCGTTCCTGTCTTGCACACCAGTTTTTGCTGTATGTGCAGAGCTCTGGGATGCACAAACCTATTGTTCAGGTGTGAGCACATATTCGCATGTCAGCTTTGCACAGCACTGTGCAGAGCTCACGTTGGCTTTTTGCAGCAAGAGCAGGTGGGCGATACCTGACTCAAGTGAATTTGAACGTTCTGATTGAATTTATACAGCGTTATGGCTTTATTTTTCGTAGTTAGTGAACACAAATAATTTGAGCCAAAGGTAATTATTTTTTTCCCTTACAAAAGCAGTTTATTCTAGCAACAGTTTGTTGCAAAAGCTATATAATGAAAACATGTTTTGGAAATTATTGTACGAGGCTTTTTATTCATGATACCGATTCTCAAAGTTTGCTGATTGCATATAGAGATTAAAGAAGACAAGGTTCCTGCCCTTGGCAGTTCCTAATCTAAACTGAGAACAAGAGCTGATTGAAGTGGAAGAAATGCATCCTCCTTTTTCTCTTCCAAATGAACCTTCCTCTAGTTGTGCTCAGGGCGCGTTACGCGATGGGTTAGTCACAGTGCGGAATGGTGGCACTGCCATGCACAAGCAAGACTGCCAAGAAGAGCTCACACCAATCCTAACGAATCCTCCTCCCTATTATGTGGCTCAAATGACTAGTGACATCGTGTCACCAGCTACCTGCGATTTACAGACGCCCGGTACACCACCGCTCGACCAGCCCTGAGGGAAGGTCTTGGTGGGCGGAAAGCGGAGCCCTTGGGCCAGCCCCACCGCCCGTACTACACCAGCACCGCGGGGCACCCGCGGAGCCCGATACTGATGCGGGGACGGGGCTTTCGGGAGCAGAGCGTCCTCCTCCGAAACGCGCGATTCCAGTCAAGGCTGGTTTCTGTCCCAGAACGCTCTGGTTTTAACCTCTCGTCGGCCTTTACCTCGTGGACAGCACACGGGGGACACGGCCGCCTGCCCTCTAGCACCCATTTCGGGGTACTTCGGGACGCTGCACGGGCTTTCCCCCATCCCCTCCAACGCGGGCATGACGAAACCGCCCCCACTACCTCCTTCGCGGCTGTCCCGCCTCCGCCCTGAGGGGGCCCAGGCGGGACGCACGGCCGGGCGGGGGGCGGGCAGCGCTGCCGCGTCCCCCTCCTCCCAGGGGCGGTGCGCGCTGACGCGGCAGCGCCGCGGCTCTCTGCCGGCCGAGTCGCACAATTATGAGAAAGAGCCGCCGGGCTGAGGCAGCCGCCAGCGTAGGGTCCCGGTGCAGAGTCGAGGCAGTGCCGTTCTCCTCGCCTCCCTCTTCCCTTCGGCCCCGGAGCGTTGTCCTCGCCCGGTTTCTCTTCACCCAGCCCTCCGCTGCTGCCGAGCTCAGCCCCAATAGATGGAGACAGGCCCCGCCACCGCCGACGCCGAACCACGAGCAGGAGCTGCCCGGCGCGAGGAGAACCAGAGTCGGCGCCGAGACCCAGCCCGGCCCTGAGGAGAATGGTGAGGGCAGAGGCAGACTGCCGCGGCGCGGGGTCGGGCTGGCCCTGGCGGAGAGGGGGCGGGGAAGGGATGGGGAGTGCCGTAGCCGCCGGATCAGACTTGTCCGAGCTGGCTGCTCCGGGTCGTGGCCGCCGTGATCCGCCCCGGCCCCTCTGTCGCGCGGTCTTGTCTCTCGTGGCAGCGGCTGTTCTCTTGCCCCGCCTGGGGTGCCCCCGCTGGAGGGGCCCCGGCGGGCTGTCACCTCGGGCCGGAAGGGGAGGCGCGGGCTCGGGCGCCTCAGGCCCGTAGGCGCGCAGTGCTCCGGCCCTAGGCGACTGGAGGGGCTCCCCGGCGTCACCCCCTCGGCGTCCGGCCGCGACCTGGCGGGCCCTGCCCTCTCGGGGCTCCGAGCGGCTGGGGCGAGGCTCCCGTCGCCACCCGGCATGTCCAGAGCCTCCTCACGTCGTTCCCGCAGGGCTGGTTAACGCCGCCCTGCTACTGCCGGCCACGCCGAGGGGCAGCCGCTGCTCAGCGCATCGCTCCGCTCCTCCGAGCAGCGCTCTGGGAGCCAGTTCCGCGGCGGAGGGGGCTTCGCTTCTTAGAAACGTGGCCTTTCCTTAAGGGTTATTTCAGTACTGCTGTAATCCTTCGTTATGATGTTCTCTGATAGCGAAATTGATACGGTGGTCTCTCTAGTTCTCTGCTGCGGCTATTCGTTCTTTCTAACTTTTCTATTTCATATTTTACAATTTCTACACGTTGTCATGTATAAGAGAGAGTATAAACCCTTACAAAGACGTGTATGAGCTTCTACAAATAAAACACAGTTTTAATTCCAGCTCTTCTTTTGGCTGCTTATTGGGTTTTTTTCTGTGTATATTTATTCATTATTTGATATTTAGAGTCAGCTGTCACACCAGGTGCTTTCAAGTTTGAAAACCTCCAGTGTGAAGTGTAACTGTGTGGATTTCTACAATCTGCTTGACTTTCTAGTCAGATGTTTTACTTAATTTTAAATAAAGGTGTGGGGTTTTATTCACATTATTGTTCAAAACCACAGAGATCCATACCTATGAATCTTCCATTTTTGACTATCTGTGAACTGTGTAGGAATGTGGTCTGTCTCTTTCTGGAAACTACAAATCAAGCAGTATTCTAGGAATAAGCTGAAAGTACAACTTTCCATTCTGACTTGAAAGAGTACTTGGCATCTCTCACTTGTGTAGTACTTGTTCTCATCTGAAGTGTGGTTTTATAGGTCTTTTTTATATTTTGTTTTTAGTTTAGTGGTAGTGCTGAGTAGTTTAGAAATGTACAGATTGGTTTTAACCATTACAGATTTGTAAACTGATCACGGCTCAGCAATTTTTCTTCCAGTGTAATATATTTGCAATGCTTTATACTTACCATGTGTTTATCAAATATTTTGAAACGACTGTTTAACAGGTGTTTTGCCTGAGTTGAATGTAGGACATTTTATACAAATTCATTTTGCTAAAAATTTCCTTCCTGCACCATGACTAATTAGTGATTTTGAATAATTGCTGGACAGCATCCAACATTAGATCAGGAATTGTTTTAAAGAGCTGTTCAGTATGGCAATTCCACGAACTCAGTCTTTTTGGTCTTTTTTGTTAAATGTGTCTGTGTGGGTGAGATAAGTGTCTGCTAGATCATCCTTCATACCTTCTGCTATGAGGCCATTCTTGACTTTGCTATTTAAAGTGGTGGTGGGGGGGGGGGAAGCCTTTGTGTATGTGGAACTGTTTAGGCTGCTTTTGGACCATTTGTACCTTAAGTTTTCTGGTGTTTTACTTAGATATTCTTTTGATTGTTTGATCTCGGGAGTGGAAGGGTAATATTCTTTTGTCATACAAAGACATCTTGGAACATCACCTTACATTTAACAGTTATCTCACTTATCTTTAAAGATATTCTATCAGATCATCTACCTTGACATGTGGATTATCTCAGAGAGAGGTACTCTGTTGTGTTTTAAACTTTCATTTCTTTTCTTGTCCCTTGAAGCTCTAGTCTTGCTGCCTTACCTTTTTGTCTTATCACATCAGCCCTACATTTCCAGCTTAGCTGGTGACAGACTGCAGCATCCAAACTCCTCTCTTTTTCTGTTATCTTTACCACTTGCTGTGCTTCCCTTTCCTGGAAGCTCTGTATCAACACCCAAACTTTTCCTGCTTTGCTTTCATGTCCTTTCATGAGGTGCATTTCTATTAACTGTTCACTCCTTTAGACAGTCATGACAGACGAGTATTTTCTAAACCAACCAATATTGGTTTTGAACTTAAATAATTGATGCTGATATGATAGGGTTGGGCTATATTTGGTTTGTCAGTTTTACACCAGTAACGTTACAAATAAGTGTCTAAGAGGACTTGTCAAAAAGTGTGTGTCTGAAGGGAGGGAGATGCTTTTGTTGTCTACAGTTTGTGTGCTTGACAGGTTTTTGCATAGTAAATGTAATTTTATTTCTGAGAAAGACCCTGATTAGCCTAATTAGGAGTTTACTCTGTGGCTGTACTAGAGGTGAAACACTTTCACTACACTTCTGGTGCTGTCAGAATGTTGTCTGAAACAAGCCCAAATTTGAAGTTCTAGTCTTCAAAGACTTGAGGATCATTTTTGAAATTGTAGTTTATGTATGTTTTGAAAAATCAAGACAATGAAATGATACTTCTCATTCCAGTATACTTAGCCTGAAAAATGTCTCTTTTTTTTTAGCAGGTATTTATTTCTTTTGGAACCTTTCATTTCCTTTAACCATGTCTACTTTGGCTGCAATACTTGCATGCCATGTTAATTTGCTGAAAAAAGTAACATTAGTTCTGTTTTGGTGGGGTACTTTTTGGTTGCCTTTTTTTTTTTTTTTGGTTGCACTTCTTTAAAGGCAAACTGACAGTAAAATCAATGTGTGTGTTTTCCAGAATTGAAGTTCTGTCTTTTAGGTCATGATTCTTGTTCCTAATGTGACTAATTCTGTCCTGGTGTATTTTAACTTCACTAGTTGAAATCCTAGCAGTTGGCTTTTCAGCAAATAAATTACTGAATAACCTCGCTTTGCGTGTGTATGTGGATAAGATGCTTATATGATTATTAAAGATAATGTCACTTCTTACCTCTAATACTGATAAGTAGTGGTGGCATCTGACAAGTAAGTCTATATGCTTCATTATTTCTGGAAAAAATAGTCAGTGATACCGACTTGACCTGTGATAAAACTTGAAGTTTTTTGCATGTTTTCTTTGTTCCCTGCCCTGAAACCTCCTTTCTGCTCTGTTTTATAATCTGTAACTTCGTTATTGTCCTTTATTTGATTTAATCCCATCTTTTTTGCGCACATAGTGAGAATGTCCATGTAATGATGTCATGTTAATATATCGTGATACAACATACACTGAAAATGGTCTATGTAATCCTTGGTTTCTGTTACTACTTTAAGCTTAACCTTTCTTTTACTTGAATTGCAGATGTTTTTGTATTTCAAGTAATAAAAAGCTAATCCAACAAAAGAACAGAAAAAGTAAACTCCCAAACCTTTGTATTGGCAAGCTTCGCTTCCTGACCTGGCTAGGCACAGGATTAGCAGGGTATCAGTACTGCTGTGAAAGAGAGGAGGTAGGATGTGCAGGAGGTGACTTGTCTTTTTGGTAGCAGCCAGTCATTAAACCAGCATTGCCTGGCATGTCAAACCATTGCATCTCACTGGATGGGATCACAGACCTGAGAAGCAGTGTTTCAGAGACCAGTCTCCATCACAGCTATTGCACTGATGGAGGGAGTGCTATTTTCTTGAGGAGGGTGAGGTTTTTTTTAGCCTTCTTTACACCTATATTTTGCTTAGCATGTGAAGTGAGTGTGAGCCCAAGTAGGGACATGCGCCACTTCCTTTAATTACCAGGCTTGCTGGAACCACAGTACAGTGGGAGATTTTCTGCCCAGAAGTAGGGACAACACAGGTTGTCTAATCACTGTTAGGTGAGCAGAGGAAATTTCTTACCCCTCTGTTCTTCCAAAGAAGGAAAGGCCGGTGAACTTTTGATGGAATAATGTAATATAAAAATTGAGAGAAACTGAGATAAATAATACTGTTGTCCTTAACTATACCACTTTTTTTTTTCCTTCCCAAGAACTAGGTGAAAAGCTTTCTAAACATATGGCATATGCAGGGAGGGGAAAACGACTGTGGTGCTGATAGTTCCGAAAAGCTGCCTTAGGAAAGGACTAGAATATTTAACTGGGGAGAATTGTTTGACAGCATATGGTATGAGGATATTGCAGGAATAGTCTGTGAGATAAGTGTAGTGGTTGATAGCCAAGGAGAGTTTAAAATGTGGTTCACAAACAGACAGCACTTCAGAGCGGATTGAAGTTGGTTTGTAAGTTTCACATTTGTTTCCTCTCAAATCAAAGTTCAGATGTTATTGAGGTGGTAGGCTCGGATTAAATCTTTATTTTGGGATTTATGTTTGGTTGTTGTGTTTTTTAAAATAATCTGAAAAGTGATATCAAAACTGTATATCATTTAATACTTATTAAGAGCGATATAAATGTTTGCCTAAAGACCCTTACAAACTCATTCTAACTAGAGCTGTTTCACACATTTTCTGTTGTAGATTTTCTGAAATGTTTGAAAACTCTGTGTATGGCAAACATGCAACAGCTGAGTTAATGTAGCCCAACCTGTCTTGATTTCAGCTGAAGGAGGATAGCATCTTATGTGTGCTAGCATATCTGTTGATTTTCTACAGCTGCAAAATCAGTAACAAAGTTGATACTCTGCATTGTGTAGTTTGACCTGTTTTCAGTAGACTCTCCAACCTCAGAAATGGCTTCCTCATCATGGATCCCAAAGCCTGGTGTGGATAACACCCAATGCTGTTGGATTCTACCTTTAATTGTTTACTGCTAATCAGATGAGATTTTAAAAAAAACCTGCAATTTCTGAGAAATGACATCTTTCTATGAAGTTCTGGTTTCCTGTATTTTGGTGTGGTGTGTTGGTTTTTTTACTGACAACCTTTTGAGTGATTGCTGTCACCTGCTAATGCATTCCTGCTTGAGAATACTTTCTCAGTTACAGCTCCAAATTAATTTAATCTAGGTGTTAAGCCTTTCACCATAATGTAACTGTAATCTTCAAAGCCTGGGAAAGTGTCTGTTACAGCTCAGTCAGTCTTAATACAATGCTTATTGCAATCAAATACCAGCTTTTGTTCTGTGCATTGTTCCTACTTAACTCTACCCAAAGAGGTACTTATTTCCCTAATCTTATCTACCTGATTCTTTGCTAAGAGAGGAACAGTAGTCCCCTGACTTAAAGCTGGATGAAACTGCAGGATGTCCCTGACTGTTCTTATCCTAATACCGGCTAAGTTTTTTTCCTCATAGTAGAAATGTGAATGTGACAAACTTGGCTTTTAAAATTCAGTAAATCAATTTACATTTGTGTCTTCTGCAAATGAATTTCTGATTGGTCTCTTAGGAATAGTATCTTTCAGAAGCACTCAGGCCTTCACATTGTTACTCTCTTCATTGACAGTGTAATTCCTAAGACTGAGCTGGAGTGCTTGAGTTATGAATGTGTGTATTGCAGGGTCATAATCTCAGATACAGGACAGGGTTGATACTCAAGTGCATAGTGTATTAACTGTTCCCAAGTCTGCCAAAACTCTTTAAGTGTGGTTGTAATACAGCCTAAACTCATCTAAGCCCTGGCTGTCACCCTTCCATCCATCCCTTTGTGCTTCCCTCTCTGCTCGGTGTTTCGGGGATCTGAACAGAATAAACACCTAATTCACCTCTGAGGGTTTTTTGAGGATTATTTTGTTGGCCATTTCCCTGAATTGGCTCTCCATGTGACTGCATAAATGCCAGTGCTGCTATGAGATAGAGTTGGATCATGTGCAGAGGCTTAGGAAAATGGGATTTTGGCACCCTGAACTTGACCAGCTGTGAAGCTGGTTTGGAAGTTTGCTCTGAGCTGCCTGAGAGTTGACTTGTGCCATCATATTGGGGAGTGTTTGGATACTCTGTATCAGCAGCTCTATATGAGAGTTTTCTGAGACTTTCGAGCCTTGCACACTGGCCTGGACATAGCTGCACCATCACAAGTCAGGTTCTGTAGCCTCTTCAAAGTATAAACCAAATTGCATTGCAGACCTTGTCTGCACTCAGCAGCTATGCTTGAATACTTTTCTGTCTAAGTCCTTGCTTACAGAGGATGTTTTTCTGGACCTTCTTTTCTGAATGTGTGCTACCAGATCTAAGATAACTTTTTTACCAGATATGCTGTGCTGTAGTCTCTTTGTGAACTGAACTGCATCAAGATGAGTTTGACCCCTACTATTAAGTTACTTCTGTTGGCAAGTGATCCACTGCTGGTAACTTGTCTAGCATAATAAAACATTGCTAGATTACTTTTTTTTGTCCATGTTCTTAACATGCTGCTTGTTTGCTTATTAGTGCTGTTACCATTCCTGTTTAACTTTTTCAAGAAGCTGAACCTGTTCTGTTGGGGTAGGAGAGAGCAAAGCTGCATTCTACTAATGTATCTGATAGAGCTCACAACAGCAGCCACGTGGCCAGGTTCAAAGGCAGTCATGCTGATATACGACATAGTTAAAATTGCATTTGTATTGGCTTTGTGTAGTAAGCTCAATCTAGTATATGAGTTTGTGGCTACAGCCAGTCCGAAAGAGCTCTGTTTCCTTACAGAGCCTGTCCCTGTGGGTGCCGTGGTTGTGCGAGTGTTTATTCAGGCATAACTTCAGTTACCTGAATAGCTTAAATAATGCATATGTTTAAGTGACACATGATGGGGCCTAAAAATACCAGTTGTGTAATTACAGAACTGTTAATTAAATTTCTCTTCAATTATAAAAATCAGTTAATCTACAAGAGTAAGTGCAGTTAATGATGCTTTAAATGTCAAAGCCGTACCAGTTTCTCCTGTGTTCCCTGGCTGCAGTGTTGTTTACACTGTAGTTGTCAGAATTCTGTTAAACAGCAAGTGTAATGAAACTTCAACGGAAGGCATCAGAGGAGTGCATGGCTGAGGGTGATCTGGCCCAAGAGTTTGAGAGTGATTGATCGTGAAGGAATTCCTGCTCATGGTAGTAATCTCACACTAGGGAAAGAGTAATGAATCTCCAATACTCGAGATGAAAAATATCCCAGACAACTTTCTAGAACCTTAGCATCATCTGGTGTTGCAATGCCTTTGTGGCAGAGCTAGTTAGAAGAGGAACAGTCCTCCCGATTCATGGGCTATAGTTTCCTGACTCCTTAGTTGTGTTGCTGAGAATGTTCAGAGGCTTATGCTGCAGACTAGCCTGTGGGGCAGCCTTGTGAACATTTACCTTGGCCTGTGTGAGGGGCACTAAGCAAAGATGTGGAGATTGGGATGGACATTGACCTCTTAAACTGGCATTAACTGGCTTTGCAGCCAGAGGCACTGAAAAGCAGAAATATCCCCTGAACTAACCTTTGTCCTTTTAATTTGTACCAACTTCAGAAATGCTTTTATTGAGGATTTATGCCTTTGCTTCATTAAGCAATTGGTTGTCTTATTCTTATTTTCCTTAATAAAAATCTTATGCAGTTTTCAGCTGTAGAAAAACCACATTTTGTGCACATGTAGTTTTCAGTATAAATCCTACCTCTATATGTAGAACTTGTGAACTCTTCACTGTTAAATTATCTGTCATTGTTTCAAATGCATTAGTGAAACAATGTGGTCTTCTTATGTTGCTTATATAGGGAAAGAGGGCAGAAAGTACTCTTCATCCTTGTCCTGGTTTGGGCTTCCAGCTAGTGTTACAGGTGAACGTTCTGCAGTGATGAAGGCTGCTAACAAAGGAGTCATTGTTTGAATGCATCATCTGGTTGTGTTTGGTGTTTTGTAGCCCAGGAGAGAAATACTTGGTACAAGTATAGTCATAGTATGTTGCCAGACAACAGGATACAGTGGGCTTTGGGCTGAGCTTTTTCCCGGTATAGAAATTGTGCAAGACTGAAGCTTTTCTGCCTTCAGAAAAATCCTGTTTTCAAATTGTCTACATGCATGTGACCAGAAAACATTTTTCTACAATCTGCAGGATACAGGTAGACTTTGCAGAGAGGGGGAGGATTATTCAAAAGAGCTAATTAGGCAATGATTCTCTAGGCTTGCACAGTGGAAACCGAGGGGGATTCAGAACAGCTCTCTCCTCTCTGCAAGAGAGGATGTAGAAAAATAAGTGCTGCTAAGATGAGGTTAGTCTTTTTGCCTGTTTTCTTGGGTGTAATTACTGGATTCTTCTTTTCCTGAGAAATGTAAAGATCTTGTATGTAGGACGAAAAAAATCTCTTGTAATTAGTATGTTAGGAGATAGTTGGGTTTTAATTATACTGTGAATTAGGAGAAAAACATCTTCAGGTGCCAGATGAGAATGGATGCTATTCTCAAACCCAAGGTATCTGCTCACTTAAGATGTGACCTTAGGCAATATGTTCTTGCTTCATTGGCAGCTCTCAGAGGAATAAAGAAATACTGTCATAGCTTCCTTTCCTTCCTGTTGTAAAGAATGCTTTTTTGTCTGACAGATCTGTAGTCTTTTCCTGGGTGCCTAGAGTAAGTGTGCTTTGGGGATTTATTTTGATGTACCTTGACAGTATGCTTAGATCAGCTCAGCTGTTTTGCTAACCCAGTGTCTTATTGTTACCAAAGGGGAAGTCCTACTTCCCCTTGTTCCTACCCTGATCACGGCAATGTGGTCTTTCCATGTGCCTTAGTTTTCTGCCCTGTTTGTGTCTGAATTGGTTGATTCTGATATTAAAGCTACCTATTCTTTATTCCCCACCCCGGAAATAATGTGCTGGTTTAGGGAGCTCAGCCAACTTGCCAAAGGGATAGTGCACAACTGGTGGTGGGAGGGAGGTAGCAGAGGAATGGGTGGGAGGGCAGAATAGTAATGTGATCAGCTTGTCTTCTCTGACTGCACTCATACTATATAATTTGAAGAATTGCATCTGTTAAAGCACATATTTTCCCTATGTATCTTGCTTTGCTGTTGCCAGTTCTCCACCTCCTTAATGGTTGTCTTGTTTCTCTAGAATGAGAGTCTGCCTTTACTCAGTATCCCAAAGAGGCAAGAGAGGAGTATGAGGTATAAGTCCAGTACAGCAGTACAGCTTAGACAGGTTTTGTTGTTTTTTGGGTTTTTTTTGCCACAAACCCCTCAGTGTTGCTGAATTTTACTGGAAATGAGTATGCTGGAAGAAACTATAATGAACAGAAAACATTAACAAAGTACAAGTGCTATTGTGATCTTTCAATATAATTTAATTAACTGTTTCCCTATCCTAGGGAAAAGAAAAAATAAAAGAAAAAGGGAAAAGTTCCTTTATGTTTAAAAATCGTGTAATTAATTTCTGAGTGATTATTTAGGCTTGTGGTATTTAACATAGATATGTTTCAGGTAGTTCAGTTCTGTGGCTGATCGGCAATTCTGTATCAACACATAGTGGGAGAGCTGAAAAACTGTAGTTTTCGATCTGCTTTAGAGGATACCTAGATCACTGTGCCATAAACAGAAATTAAGAGATAAGATTGATACAGTAAACTGTACATCCTAGGGAATTACCTGCACTGTTTCATTATACTTTCAGTTAGTGAACAGTCACTTGCAGTGGATCTCTCTCTTATGTTTCAGTTTGTTTTTATTTTGTTTCTTGAGTTGATCTTCCTTTTATCAAATGTATTAAGTTTTCCCTGCTAGAGCAAAAAAGAAGTTTTTGTCCTCACAGATGATTCTGCTTTGTGATTGATGTTGTCCAATTTGATGAATCAGAGTATTTCAAGCCTGTGTAAGTGTTTGATACAAATTTCATGCTTTTGATCTGAATACCCAACTTGGGGACCCAAGCTTGCTGAGGCAAGACTAGGATAAGAGAAACATCAAAAGATATTCTTCTGTTTCCCTCTGCATTAAAGCTAGGAAGACCTTGGTTTAAATCAGTAGTTGAGCATTAGGATGTCTGTGCCTGTGTCTTAATTAGCAGTGCTGTGTGCATGTGCAGAATGGTACGATAGGAAGCTTTGGTAAAAGGTGCAGTAAAATGGTACATTTCAGTAGCCCAAGTATTAACTTGGATCAGTTCAAGCTCTCTCACATTACATTGCATTATGTAGGTTTTACAGCCCTGGCTATAATACTTGAAGAAGAATCATTCATAAAGAGGGATGTAAGAGTGTATGTGAGACTTTCAGAATCTGCTAATAATAAAATGGTTGAACACTAATGGGAAAAATCAGAGTAACATAATATTTCAGTAGTCAGTATGAAGTGGTGATGGAGAGCTCAATTTCTATGTGAGACAAGCCTCAAGAGAAATAAACAAAATAAGACACAGTAGCTTAAACAAGTGTTTGCTTCCCTCAAAAACAGAGGGTGGGAAATTTTAAAAGTGCCTGAGTAAGCATTATATATTATTTCAGACAGTAATTAGCTGCTTTCACATTTGCCTAAATAAACCCAGTTAAGTTTCTTCTTTGCCCTTTTCTAGAGTAAACAGAAACTACTAAAACTATTTAAGTGGGGAATGTTATCTTCTGATAAGAGTTTAGGTACATGGATGTCTCTAGAATGCTGTCAGGCTACTCATTCCCTGAGATGAGGGCTGTAGTCAGTGTGCACGCCTGAGCAAATGCAGACCTAAGTAGCTCTGTTGGGAGAGCTAGTTCTCTGTCTTGATGGGCAATGAGAGTGTAACTGGATCCAGTAGCTCCTTGTTAGTGAGCTGAATTTAAAAATGCTCAAGTCTTTGTAATTCTGCAGTAGGTGAACTATACTATAGCAAATTCTTTCTTTGGCTGTTTTTTCTCCCAACTCATCCTACTTTGTCCATTGTGTTCGAATCTCTTAAGAACTCTGGTCACTGTAGGGAATTGACCAAAATGTTCATTTGCCCTACTGTAGCTAGCAAATACTGGCACATTGGTGTGTATGTGTGTACAGTCCAGGAGAACATAGAGAACAGGAGTTTAAATAATGTACCCCATCATACCTCCATGATCCTGTCCACGAGTAGTGCACATATTTGCCTTGCCAAGGAAGTGAAGGCAGTTCAGGGGTTGTCTGTCTCCTTCAGACATCAGGTGCAATGCTAATATTTTAATGCTAGCCTGGAACCAGCCTAATATTAAATTTCTGCTCTGAAATGATTAGCATAACTTACACAAAGTGGTTTTTATTTCTTTTTTGTGGTATTTGCTGCTGAAGTGAACAAAATTCCAAATCTTTTTAAGGTGGTTCTTTGCATGTTTGCTGGTGGGCCTCTTTCCTAATGTTGGTAGTTCTGATTATAAAAGTAAAATTATTTTCTCTGATACTGTGTCTTAAGATAAGTTACATGAAATATCATCCTTTGCTGTGGTCTGGTGCTGTCACTTATTTCACATGCCCAGTAGTGTGTACTCTTGCTCTTCCCTCTAATCCATAGTATTTGGAGAAGTATTACTGAACTGTAATAATTTAGGATGTGGGCATAAGGCTTCCTGGTTTGGTTGGTGGTTTTTATTTTTTAATTCTTTTTTAAAGGTATTCAGAGGGTTGTCTGAGGCTAGCTATGTCAAAAATTCCTTAGTGATAACAAGTTTCCATTGCTCTAGTGAGTTAATAATAGCCTACTTAAGTAGCAGGCACCAAAATCTTTGTGACAGAGAACTACCTTTCTTTGTATGTTAAAAATAAGTCAGATCTGTACATTGAACAGGCTAGGAAAGTGGTAGAGCAAGACCAACAACATCTACCCTTCCAGCTTGCTTTTGTAGTTACAAATGTGCTTCAGCACATAATGCATTAATCAGATGTTCATGCACTTCATGAACCATAAAGGGAGGACCTTCTTTAAATCTGCAGCTCAAATAAAGCTGAAATACATGCTTTACACTGGGGAAAGTGAACTTGCAGCCTGTATGCTGTCTATGAGTAGTGGCTGTCAGAGCTGAGCTTTTTTCATCTGGGAACAAATTAAAACCAGGATAGCGAAAGCAAATTATGGCTGGTTGCAGGAGCCTTTTCCTACTGTTTTCCAGAGATGATCACACTAACTTGTTTCATAGAATCATAGAACAGTTACAGCTGGAAGAGATCTTGAAGATCATCGAATCCAGCCTTTGTCCTTGCCCTATCAACCTGCTAAATGATCCCCCCCAATGCAACAACCCTTTCAGTAAAGAAATTCCTCCTAATGTCTAGCCTGAACCTCCCCTGGTTCAGGCACATCTATCTATTCTCACATCTATGATTTGTATTCCCTATGTGATGGGGAAGAGATTAGAAGTTGCTTGGGAAAGACAGCCAAGGGATCCAGGCTATGTGAATTGTTTTACCTCAGAAGTGTGCTGCAAGCCTCATTCCTTCTAAAAATAAACCCACAGTTTATAGAATTGGCTGTTCATAGACTCTGTGTGGCACATGCAAGATAAATCCAGCAGTAGCCAGAAATGTGGGGTGTGAACCAAACCAAGTCTTTCATATGGAGTAAATGTGGTGACCAGAAAGCGCGGAGGTTTTGGCAGCTGTGCAGTGTGTCCTGTTGATCCCTGCAGAAAGGATGAGGGAGAGTGGCCACAGAAATTCTTTAACCCACTTCAAGTGGCTTGGCATCATTTCTGTTGTGTGTTCCTGTTAGGTATGCTGACTCTTACCTTCCTGCTGTTCCTATTTAAGAGAGTGTGTAGGTTTGCAGTCTGCATCAGTGGTGAGATCAGAAAGACTGCAAACTGCAGTTCAGTCATCAATGTTGAGAAAAGTGAAGAGGATGCAGACTATACAATTGTGTCTCTGTAGGTAAGGAGAGAAACGTGGGCTGTGTGTTTGTAAGAGATTTGGGATTGGCTTATATGTGTGACTCAACATAATTAAAAATGGGTTTTGAACAAGAGACCCTATCAGAAAGAAGCAGGCACTGTATGACAGGTTTGAAACCATTTCTTTGTACTTTTGCCATGTATTCTTTTTTTTTTCTTTTACTCATTTGAATAAAGTAAGTACTAGAGTTTCAAGTGCTGCGTTTCTTTCTGTTGCATCAAGATTAAAAATAATGACTTTAAAATATTAAATTCTATATATGAATTTATGGTCTTCTAAATTAAATGAATCTACAAAAACTGCCAAGCAACAACTAAATTTTATGTTTGTGATGGAATAGAAAAAAAAAATTCTCAACAAAAGCAGCAATTCTTCAGATAGCACCTTGGAATCATTTTCATCAAGTTTGAGAGCTGCAAAAATTCCTTTTGACAAATCCCAAGTGCTCTTTGCATCCAAAACTGCACGTGGATTTGGTGAGCTCTGTTGTGACTGTGTTACGTCAGAGAAGAACTTGATGAAACAATAGCTACTCTGTTACAAGACCTGGATTGCTGTGAAAACTCTTCCCAGCAAATCTCCTGAACTCTTTAATAAAGAATAGGATTGTTGAAAGTTTGTTCTCAGCACTGAGGGAGCCATTGATAGGAAGATTCGTATCTTTGCTCACTGGCTCATTTGAGGTCTACCTCTGAATGCAGTGTGCAGGAGAATTCACAGAAGACTTTCTCCAACTGCCTTTTTTCTTTCCCTGTTTCCTCAGCAGTTCTATGTAAAAGAAACTCAGTATTTTTATTTTTTTTTACTGTTGAACACTGTATTCTCAGGACTGTAGCAGTATTTTCACTAGAGAAGTCTTTCAACTCAGAAAACTAGAGCTATTTGGTTTCTTATGAGTCAGGTGAAGCCAGGTGAACCATTCTGCTCAGAACAGGATCTTCAGCATAGCAGAGACACCTCTCGTGCATGATGGATCTGTCTGTGAGCTGGTTGGGTTCTGTGATGAGGTGCCCCAATGAGTTGGGGAAAAAGATAAATGAAACAACTTTTTCTTGTTAATGAGGCTGGTAGTTGTTTCAGAATAATAATTAAATAATCTTGATGTGGACAGCAGGTCAAATATCCTTGCAAAAGTTTTCATTTGTAGCGGGTTAAATAGCATTTTACGAGTAATGCACAATCTTTCTCATTTAGAGTGATGTACTTCATTCACAGGGATGCATTAAAACACTCTGTATAAATAACATTTTAGATTAGGAAATGTAGGCATAACTGTCTTTGAGAGAACTCTCCAGCCCATACACAGTGCCTTAGCCCATCCTAGGATGCACATTTTCGGTATAATTCAGTTAATTTGTACCAGGAACAAGTCCAGGTACTTTGCCTAGAGCAGAGTTCTTGCTGCCTGAAGGGTTAGAATCCCTGCTGGAATCTTTGCAGTGAGAGCTAGCATGCATTTTTATTCATGGCATCTCTTCCCACAAGAAGTTTTATGAATTCTACACTACTTGATATACATTAACTTAATTTGGTATCATATATGCTGATTATTTGGCTTTGTTTGATTTTATTAGCTGTATTGAGTATAAAAGTGTTAAGATAAAGATTTGTTTGGAATTTCTGCCTTTCAGCTATAGTTGCAGGAGCCCAGTGCTCAGTTAAAGGTTAGTTGGCTGGGCAGGGATCACAGTTCAGTCCCATGGTGTAGCACGTGTTTGGCTAATGGAGTGGGTCTCTTAGATAAGAAATCCTTTTGTAAATCATGAAAAGAGTGTGTGCAGTATGTATACTTATATAAGAAGCAGTAACTTGTCAGCGAACATTTCCTTGAATAGACAAGCTAAAGGACATTCACAGTACAGAATGTCTCTTAGAAATGTTTTGAAATTTATCTTTTTGGCTGTAAGTGACCTAGACAGCTAGGGCTGCTCTGCAGCAGTGCTAGCAGGAGTATTCCTGCTGCAGATGCTTCCCACTCTTCCTTCTTGTTTTCAGGCTTGCTGAAACTTCCCATGTCTTTTCTTGTGCCCAATTGGAAACTTAACCTTTGAAAATTGGTGGGGTGGGGAATGAATATAGAGTCTATTTATTTTTAAATAAAGGGCAAATAAAGTTGGAAGATACTTTTCTTTAAAAACTACTGCATATATTGAACTTCCATGTGGTGTAAGCAAAGATTTGAAATACGAGATGCTGTAGAAAGTGATATGACTTCTAAATTTGAGGTCTGTGTAATCAGTAATTGAAATCTCCGTTATCAGCCTTCCACAGAGGTCACAGTTTGGAATATTATTATTTAATTCAAGTCAGTTTCCTGATTCAGCAGGTCAGCTTTATAGAAAAATTATCAGCAGAACTGCTAGGTTGGTGTACAAGAGCAATATACTTGGAATAAGTCAAATTTTCATTTTGTAGCAAATACTCTGTCACTTACAAGCCTCCAACAGTATACAGTATCAAAAATGAGTAGGAAGAATAAACTGGATCCTCTTGTATGTGAACAGGTTGATGATTGTCAGTTATACAGTATATTTATACCTGCCATATTTGTGTTAGCTGGAAGTTGTGCAAGTTATTTTGAGATTTTACCAAACAGAAAGGCATACTTTCTGTACAGAAAATAATTTGGACCTAACTTGTTGGACAAACTTGGAGAATTTCACAGTAGTTTGATAAGGCTTTGCCATACTGTTGTGCATCAGTTGTTAACTTGCTGGAACTTAGTTGTCTTATTATTTTAATATGTTGAAAAAGAGGCTCTTAGAAAAAATTATGTGAGTTGAAGGGGAGAGTGGTAGGAGGTTGAGGTGTTTTTCTGAGACCTGATCTTATACCATACTTTGACTGCTTCTTTTTGTGACCTCCTATATACAAACCCTTACATTGTAGTTAACTGTGTGTTGAAAGTTTTGTTGTACAAGGAGGCTTGCTAAAAATACCTGTTACGAATTTCACTAAAGATAACGTAAGTAATTCCTTGCCTCTTGAGCAGGTACACTTAAGTAATTTTGATTTTCAGGGCTTTAGAGTGCTGTTGTTGAATCAAAAGTAGTTAATAATACTAAAAGGGCCATGGTAAAACTTCTACCTGTTGTAGAAGGCTGTGGGAGTTTTGGCGTTTAGATACTTCCAGAAGTCAGAAATGCTGTGGTCAAGCACATTCTCTTGAGTTCATCGTTCAGAAAATACTTGTGTAAGTTTTGTTTCAAATAGCAATTATAATTATTTCAGCGCTTGAGCAACTGTTATAAAAGGACTTATTTACTGGAAATAGTTTGAAGCATTTCCTGCAGTCATGATCCTAGGATGAGCGTATATCTTCTAGCATTACAGAGCTCACTGTATTTGAGAGCTCCTGACCCATGTTGCCTGTAACCTTCACGTAAGGTGGGCCTCCTAAAACACACTAGCAAAACAGATTGGTCATCAGAAGTTGCCCCATTATTGGAAGAGTTTGAGGTCTAATTGTGTATACTCTGCTTGTGTGTGCTGATCAAAAAACTTTAATAAGAGTAGGCAATTTTTCTAAAACAGTCTGCTAACTTTCATATTGATTTTTGACTGCTGACTTGATCTATTTTAACGTGATCTTTAGCTGATAAGGAAGTATTTCTTAGATATAATTGCTGCAAATAATTAGAGTCTGCACAGTGTGTCCTGATGTCATCTTCCTTTTTCTGGTCATTACAGGAACATTATGTAATAGTAGTTCTTACAGGGAAGGTGATAGTGTGTGTTAGCTCTTCCTGCATTTTTAATGTGATCTTTACCTAATCACGGGAAATGTCTCTCACTCTGTTCTTTTCTTAGTTTGTGTCTGTTTTTTTTCTTTCTTTTCCCCTTTTCTCAACTGAAGACAAGATTCCGTAATTAGCAAACTAGGTATAAAATACTTGCAATAAAGATTAATTAGCTAACATGAGTGATTCTGGAGAGAGTCTACTTCCAAGGAAGTTTTAATAACAGTATGGAGCCTCTTCCATGTAAATAGCATAGATGTACTTTGTGCTTTACTGAAAATATTTTCACCACTGAAGATTAGAGAGAAATCCTTGATGAGTGGTGAAAAAGTCTACACCCAAGATAAAAATTAATTCTTCGGGTTTTTTTTACATTTTTAAAAGGGCTTCTTATGAAAAGTGGTTGCACGTTGTGAGCCAGTGCTCCTTGTCCCCAGCTTTGATCACCCCTTAATAAAACAATATTGCATGGAGCAATTGACACAATTACTTGTGGTTTCTATACTTTGGATTTCAATATCTAGTATGTTATGCCTGTGATCGTTTGCTTTGAAGAATAGTTTTAGCCAGCTGGATAAATTACTCTTCTTTATCTTTTCATATTCTGAATGCTCTGCGGAGGTCATCTGTAAGCTTAAACTACTGCTGTCTTAAAATAATCATTGATACAAGACCTCAGTTTTAAGAAATGAAGTACAAAAATACATACCCAAAAAATATATAAACAGTGGGGGGCACTCAGCTATGCAGAAAGCAGCTTTCAGACTTGGAATTCATAATACAAAGACTAAAGCTTAATAGTGTTAAAAAATACTATAAGAGTTGGAAACTAAAAATTTGAACTACTTACTATATGTGTATTTATACATGTAGCATGATATCTATATATAAATGTACATATATAAAATACATATAGAATCACAGTCTATAGAATCATAGAATGGCCAGGTTGGATGGGACCCTAAGATCATCTAGTTCCAACCTCCCCGCACTGAGCAGGGATGCCAATCACTAGACCAGGTCACCCAGGGCCACATCCAGCCTGGCCTTGAACACTGCCAGGGATGGGGCAGCCACAACCTCTCTGGGCAACTGTTCCAGTGCCTAACCACTCTCCGGGTTATATTGATGTATAACTGCTAATCTTGTGATAAAGAAGAGATAAAGCAGCTCAAGTAAGGCACAAGTGTCCTAGGAAATACCCAGCTTTTTTGTGGAAAGTGATGTGCTTCTCTTTTCATACCAAAGAACTGAGCAGAATGCTACTGAAAGATTAGAGATTAATTCTGAGGACAGCAGAGGAGACGATCTCTTTCACAAGATTGTTAAGAGTTAGTCACTTCCATTTTCTGCTTCAAAGGAGATGGAAGGGAGGGGAAAAAAAGGAAAAAGCACCATAAATGTAATAGAATCCTTCATAACACCATGTTTGCACATAATATCAAATATTCTGGTTTTCCCTTACTAGACCTTCTTTCTTTCTCCTTTGCAACAGCATTCTTTATTTATAGGGAAAGGAGGTAGGATACTAATGAATAATGGGTTTGGCTGTTTATTCCAGGTCTTTAAAATTCTGTTGTTTCTAGCTCTTCTTCCTCCTCACCATGATTCTTCTCTGTGGTTTATGCATCTACCTTTCTTCTACTGTTTTTTCTTTCTTGAGAAGTGCCCATACCCTGCAAATTTCCATCCTTGGAAAAGCCTGGTGGCCCTCTTAATCTGAAGGCAGAAACTGGAGCAGCAGTTTGTTGCGGTCTTGACAGATTCATAGTCTAAGTTCACTAAAGCAAAATGTTGGAAGGAGATCATGATGAGTAAGATGGGAAAAATCTGCTGAGTCTGGAAATGTTTTGAAAGAGGGTGGGCAGTTGCAGAGCAGTTTTCCAGGGGCCTATATTAAAACTAGCTGGTACATTCTTACTTGTAATAATTTCTCTGTGTTATCTTAAACTGATCTTGAAGTTATGGTGAGTGAAAAACCATCCATCTTTATGGAATCTTCTGTGACAACAGATCTGGGGAAAAAAAAAAAGTCTCAATTTCTTCATAACTTTCACAGACCTCTGTTTAGATACCTGTGAGTAATATGTATCAGGCTCACTCTCC